>RXPK01003593.1:0-23772 GCA_004143645.1 Protaetia brevitarsis | reverse complement strand
AACTATTGGCGGTAGAATTCAAAATAGGGTATATTTAATAATAGTTAATAATTTAAGTTTTGCTGGAGTGAACGGAAAACGAGAGAAGTCGTTATCGATTAAGCTTTATAACGTGTGAAATCGAAAGAACTAACTTATCCCGTTTTTTCACGTGCCCAGCGAAGTAATACTACTGAAAGGACAAATGTGAAAAATAATTAAAAGTTATTAATTACTTATATTTATTAAAAATTTAGGTAAAAGCCATACGAAACTAAAAATTCAGGATCCTAAAACCATTATAGCAAACTTGCAATAAATTTTCATTTTTAATAGCATAGTTATGCATATTACTTACAAAAAAAAACTAAGAAACAACACGATAGTAACAGAGGTAAAAGTCCAAACGCAAATAAAATAAACACAGCACCTAGCATAACACACGTTCAAAGGTTCAAACCGGTTAACACAACAGCCAGAGCCATAAACCAGACAGTATGAGAGTTACTATGGCAAATTAAAGTATGAAAAAATAACTGCAGACATGCTCCACGATTGCCAAACTGATGACATTTGCCCTCGACATGAATATAGCATCTAGCAACCGTTACGGGACTACGGCTAGAGACATCTATTGGTTTGGGAGAATTGAGCGCCGACCATGTGACAGGTTTCCCTTTCTCTTATTAAGATTACATACCGTGTATCTATATTATCTATCTAGGAATACGGAAAATTGTCTCTTCATTTGTGTTATGTGGCGTAAAATCACTATTTTTTTCTATAGATAATTTTACTTTGATTTTATTAATAAAATTGACTTACAATAATTTAATTTAAGAAAAATATGGTCATCTATTATAAATTATGTTCTGTTTAACTCTAATGTTTAAAAATTTGATGTTTCGAATCAATCGAATCGTAATCATCATCGTAATGGTGGAAAGTGTATCACTAGAGCTGTGATTGTCAGCACCATCTAGCAGGAAACATTAAAATAAATTCTGTTCAAATATTTTCGATTTCTGCCGCTAAATGGATGTCGCCACAGTTAGTCATGAGAGCCATCTTATGAATTTTGGATTCTACCACTAAATGAGCGCCATCTGCCGACAGAAATATCAATAATCGACAAAAAACGGATTTGGGATTTTTCCTTTCATTTTTTAATCATATTCTTAAGGCCGTTATAGACGTAAAATTTTAAATTGCCCAATAAATAGCTAGGTGTAAAGCGGCCTTTAGATCTTTGACAGTATAGAATAAAATCAAATAATGCTAATTATTGGCAACTGTCAGTAAAAAAATGTTCGTCTATATTTAATATATATCTTTTTTTCAATATTATACTATTGATATCTGTTTTCAATAACATCACACAACATGCTTTGCAGAACTGTTAAAATAATTACGCTATGTCTTAAAATTAAGCAACCAAAGTTTGCTTCGATTTCTACATTGGCAAACAATAACTATTATTATTATTATTATTAAGAAAGTTTTAGCTGTTATATCGAATCCATCATAGTATTAGTCGTAGATCTTTTGTTTTTCATTTTAGGGTCATACTATTATAAAAATATTGTGTGCAAAACCTAGTTTTTATCGATTGGTAACAAAATATACAGGGTGATCCATTTAATAAAAACAAAATTATATATTATATCTCATAAACGCGATTTTCAATTGTTTTTCTGATTATACGATTGTAATCAGCGTAAAAAAAAACCTTAGATATTTGACCCACATAGCCAAATTTAAATTTCCCGCAATTATTCTTAGTAACTTCAACGTTGAAACATAAAATTACCTACCGTTTTGTACTACATTAATAGGTAGTTATTGATGAAATTTGTTCTTAGCGGATAGTGTAAAATTATGTTTTTTCTTTCTTTTTTACAGTTTAATGAAAAATTTACCAATTAAACCATTCTGTTTTGACGTTTCGATAATTTTTTTTATTGTTTTCTTCAGAAATTGCTTTTTACATTCTACAATTAAATTTTTTATACAATTAATAACAGTTTAAATTTTATAGATGAGTCTATACTTACACAAGGTTTGTTCGTTGGTGTTACACCAATTACACTGATGCATATTGTCTCTTTTCAGATGCTAAAGTGTAAAATCTTTTTATCCTGTTTTAAGTAGGAGCCAGTGTGGAAAGTGTGGCACCAGCGAACAAACCTTCATATTTAAAGACACAACACAAACATTTTAAAAATATAACATTAAAATTTACATTTTGTTTTTTTTTTAAATTAATAAAGTTATTTGTCAAGTACATTACTAACTTGTGTGTGTGTAGCATACTGAATTCAAAGTGCCGCTAGCTCAGGAAAGAAAAAAAAAACATAATTAATAGTTATTTTAATGCTTTTACGTTGAATTCACTAAAAAGTGGCGGGAAATTTAAATTTGGCTATTAGGGTTATAATTTAACTAACATCCTAGCTGCAATATTAACAAAATTAGGAATAGTGCGCCGATAACTTTGAACAGCCTGTATGTACATATAAATATCAAGATAAAAGAATGCAAAATATATTAGGATGGGGTGAATAAAATAAAAATAAATTTCAAATTCTCTTTTTACATATATTTTTATACTTTTTTTTTTTAATAACATTAAACTGCTTATAAATATAAATACAATATAAATTAAAAAAAAAAGGAATACTATCTCTAACCCAAAATTGAACTAATATAAGTAGTAAAAAAAGATCTTGCTCCTTTCGATAAAAAAAAGGAATCTAAAAATAACTTCTTTTCTTAAATAGTAAACATTCAAATATTTTTCTCATTAATTTATATACATACATATTTCATTTAAAAAAAAAAGATCGAGGAAACGTAATTATTTTCTTGTAAAAGGAAGACAAATTTATAATACAAATTTGTGAGTATGTAGAATATAATAAAAAAAAAAAAAAAATCTTAATATTATGTGCCCTTTTTTCCGTTAGTGTTTCAGTCTAAACAAAAAAGGATTCTAAAGGAATTATCCATGCTAATTCTTCTTTTAAAAAAAAAAAAAAACTATATTTTATAGATCTTATTTCTTCATCCACTTAAATAAATTAACGTTGTTTTATTTATTTTCCTATTCCACAATATTTCTTTCATTTTTTTTTCTTCTTATGTTTACTGGAAACAAGGATGGTAAAACACGCAAACAGCAACACAAATTAGACTTGTTTTGTTTGTTTTTTGTTGTTTTGTAATATTATATATATATATATATACGAAACGATACAATTACAGAACTCTTTAGAATGTGTTAGGATTCGTCCAAATCGTCTTGGTCCACCATTTCGAAGTCCTTCCCGGTGCTGGACCTCTGGCTGGATTCGCTCTCGCTTTCTGAACCCCCACCGCCGTTATTACTGACCACCTCGACGGTGCTGCCCCCCGCTAGATTGGCGGCGGCTCCGCTGTCGTTCTGCCTGTAACGTGCGAAAGGACGAAGGGTAAATTAATGAATCGTGGAATTGCGACAACGGGAGACGTACAACTTACGCGATACAATCACGATTACGCAAATGATGTGGTAGATAGTATATTGCGGAACTGGCCAATTCCACCGCTAGATGGGGTAAAACGAGATACGCTCGCATGTTTCTATATATTTATGAGGGGGAAAACTATTTCGACTTTTTTTTTTGTTTTAATTAAAGAGAAAAGTGCATAGGAAATCGAGAGATTGGCTGTGTGCGTACCGCAATGATTCCGGATGTATTTATAAAGATGAGATGGTGGAGAAGAGGCCCCGCGTATTAAATGATATCTGGATCAGAGCTCCACATAGCCAAATTTAAATTTCCCGCAATTATTCTTAGTAACTTCAATGTTGAAACATAAAATTGCCTATTTTGTACTATATTAATAGTTATTTTAATGCTTTTACGTTGAATTCACTAAAAATAGTGGCAGGAAATTTAAATTTGGCTATTAGGGGCTCTGCTATCTGCATAACTCTACTTAAAACCGCCTGCGATTGATTTGCCCAATTTCAACTTATAACTCAAGTTAAATGCTAAATGATTCGAATCGTTGTAGTTATATTCCCAATGAGTTGTGTGGAAAATATTCAGAGTACCCGTGAATACGTCAGTTAGGATGAGTTAAATGATTTAAATCATTTTAGGGAACGTATTTTATTGCTCGTTTAAAAAAAATAAACATGTATAGTGCTTATAAAGCGTTCTTTGTTTTTATTTACTTGCTTGTTGAAAATTATTTAATGTTATTAAACAATTAATCTACTATTTTTATGTATTTGTTGTTGTTTGTATACAATTAATATTATTACATACACTACTATTCAGTTGTTCAATATATTATTACAAGTTTAATTACATTTAATTCTTAATTTTATTTAAATATTTATTAAATAAAGTATTAACTAAATTAGTGTCTTGCAATGGGTTCATATGTACCTAGTTGATATTAAATTTTATTTTTCATGAAAACTATAAGGGGGCGATTACCTATTACAGGTCGCTACATGTCGGTAATTATTGTACGGGAATGTCTTTTAGACAAAATAAACATGATTCAAATCGTTCACAGGGATGTATTTTGGAATTTAACATAAAATATATTTTGCGAGTACAGATAAGCAAAAATTAGGTTTAAAGCGTTTTTGCTTAGTTTACTTCAACTGTTACTTATTTTGACTCCTTTAAGAACAATTTCGCGAAATGACAATTCATTTATGAATGCTCTAGCTCATCGCTGCGCGCGCAGTTAAACGACTTTCGTACATCTCTCGCCGACTCTTCGGCTATTTTATATTTTTACGCGTTCGTGCAACGGAAAATTCCACTTACACTTAACCACGTCAGACAGTGTTCTTAACCTTTAAGTATAGAATTTCCCACGAGAAGTATTAAAATTTCCCTTTTTTTAAACAAAATTCCCACGAATGCGCAAAACCATGGCACCAATATACAAGATATGGATCTTGCGCATCTCGTGATGATGCGGTTGGGATCCAGTCCTACCAATAAAATAAACTAGTGAGCTGTTATAGTCGCACCATTCTATTGAAGCAATAAAACTTTTTACGCATTACCAAATAAATAGAAATGAACAAATATTCATTCAAAGTGTTTTAAAACACAATTGAATCTTAATTTTCAATGAAAAATATTATCAGAGTAATGTGAACACACACTGATGACGTGGTTGGGAGCAGCTGCGCGACCTTGAGCGTATTTGGGACTTTGGAAGAGCATAGCTTGTATATTTGTACCTGGTAAATACGTCTTATTTTAAGATACCACAACGTTGCTAAAAAAAAATTAAATTTCCCACGAATAGCGTGCTATTTCCCCTTTTTCCCTTCGACTTCAAAACTTCCCACGAATCCGGAAATTTCCCAGGAGTTGGCAACACTGACGTCAGATCACGTTTAATATTTGTTTAGTCATACACTTTTCTAAAATAAGCCTAGCAGTGACATCTATAGTACGCCGAATATTCCGTCGCGCCATATTTGCACCATCAGTTTCATTAATATGTTTCCCCACTTATCACCCACTAGATGCCCCTACTTGTCAAGGCATAAATTTTGTCTCTCTCGCTTATATCTTTTCACGTTTTCATGTCTAGGTGATCGCCCCCTTAATAACGGAAACAACAAATCGAAGAGTGAGAAGGTATCCAGTTGTCTTTGAATTAAAGATATTAGAATACGAATTAACAAAAACTTGAGCCTTTATTCCGTCAGCGAATAGCAAAACAATTCGTTTTCAAAACCCAACCTCACGTATCACTATTCTTATTTACCATATAACATTTATAAACGTATATTACTCGTATAAAGGTAGAAAATCGGTGCAAAAAATGTCACATTGTATGACCCATCAAGTTATTTATGGTCCCAGTGGAAAGTTTACTATCCGATAAAAATTTCAAAAATTTTGTTTTATTATAAGCAAATAAACTATAAAGTATTTTATGTGAAATTTAGAACTGCTGGCATATTCTTCTTACGGCAATTTAAAAAAAAAAGGACAAACTGGAGGTTTTATTATGACGACCCATAACCTATATATTTTTTGTGTATTATGTTAATATTTTACATGTTTCAGAAATATTTTCAAGGCACGAAATTGATTTATAAAGTATTTTTAAAAGCTCAAAGAAGTATTTCATTCTTTCAAACAATCTTTACTCTTAAGAGTAGTCTTAGAGCCGTTTTACACGTACGAGAATTTTTACATAAATCACAACAAAAATTATCCCGAAAATTTTGGTGAAAATTTTCCTAAGAAATTTTGTCGCGACACTTTCAGGTCGTTTTACACAGGAATAAAACAATTATGATCCATATTTTGCTGGTTTATCGGTTAATTGCTATTTATTTAGGATTTCTATGATAACCATAATCAAAAAAACAATTTAATTTAACAAATGCGCCTGCTTATAACAACAAATATCGTGAAAATTTCGGTTAAAATTTATTCCTCTATAAAGCGACCTGAAAGTGTCGCGACAAAATTTCTTACGAAAATTCTCACCAAAAATTTCAGGATAATTTTTGTTATGATTTATGTAAAAATTCTCGTACGTGTAAAACGGCTCTTAGAATAAAGTCTCGCCCAGTGACTTTAAACATAAAAATTGACTTGAATCAGGTCAAATCATTTAACAAAATCTTTTTAGTTTGAAAAATATTGAAGACTTAAATGCTTTTTAATGCAGAAAAGTATATGATATTTAAATAATTAAGAAATAAATGTATCTTTCACCTGCGACTTAAAAACGATTTTTGACAGCTCTGATTGTAATTCCATTTTAGATTTATTCACTACAGATGTGTTAACGATTCCGAATGATTTATGAAATATTACCAACTTGTACAACGAAAACGAGTAATAAAGTACTGCATTCCCAATAAGATAAGCGAAATCGAGGAGATAATGTGCATCAATTATATACAGTGACTTTTATATTCACACAACAAATAATTTGTAAACGTGAAATAAAACATAGAAAAAAATAAGCAAGTTCAAAAGAATCCCCCCTGATTAAACGCTTTAAATACAAAGCAAAAACAAACAAGCCAACAAAAACTAGCAAAATACAAAATTATCTAACGAAATCTGATTTTAATAATCATTTATTCAACTTAAACACTTCTAATTTTAATAATTTGAAACAATTGATAGACAAATTATATCTTTATGTATATACGCCCCTAACATTTTCAATTTTTATGCGCAGAAATATAATAAACACATCCAAACAGAGATTATACAGATATTATTTTGATTATCATCGGATTAAAATCAATACAACAATTACCTATCGTCTTCGATATTTTGTTTAGCCGAGCTCCTGTGGCGCAAACTTGTCTCTTGTCCGTTTTCCCCGTCGTTCTTGTCGGTACCGCCTCCGTTCTCCTCCGAGTCTTTCTCTTTCGATTTCTTCTTTTTCTTCTTGTCCTGTTTGTCTTCCTCCGGTTCTGGTTGTTCTTCACCGCCTTTATACTCGTACTAAGTGAATGAAATAGTGATTATTGCATGGAAAACGTTCTACTCTACAATATCGTACCTGATATAAAGGCCAAAACGATGCGAAAAATCCGACATCTTCCGTCAAATTCGGCAATATCCAGATGTGATGTCTCCCGATTGTACCAACCCAAACGGTGCAGAATATTATAAGCCGTAAAACTACTAAGAATATGATGAAAACCAGAAAACCGGCCGCAGCTACACTCAGATAATATACTCCTAATCTATAACACAATAATTAATCAATTCATTAACAATAGATGATAGTAATAAGAAAGTTTGTAACATTAACATTACGTATTAACATAACAAATTGCAAAGAACGTAGTTCCAAAAGCAGATCCCTGCCGAATGCCACAAGCACTGTCTAAAGTAGAAAAAAAATATTCTATAATCTCAGCTGTCTTGGAATTTCTAATCGAAACAAGTCGAGAAGTACAGGAAAACAAGACAAAAATAAAATTATTGTAGCTCGCGCCTATTTTGAAATTTTGAATGTGGAATTGTCAACTGTGGCAGCAGATGGCGCTACCTCTCTAGAGTGGAGATCACGTATAATAAATGATACTGCTGAGAGAGGGCGCTATTGCATGCCGCATTGATTCACAATCAAAATTTCTAGTGCAAACGCACTCTGAATCATTCAAAGAAGATACATCTAGCGTTTCTTTTGACCAGAGCTGGAATAGATACATCTTCAATACTTATGACAGATATTTCGTAAAAAAAAAATTAAGATACTAGAAAAGCAACTTAAAACTGTATCTATATATGATACTAAAATGTATCTTAGACATTGAAAAGTAACTCAGATTTAAAAATAAAGATAAAAAAATGCATTCTAAATGTATTTTAATAAATTACACTAAATACCTACGAAAAATAAATAATATAATAAATATTTTCAAGAATTGAAAAATGACAAAAGCTGTAATCTTTCCTATATCTGGAATAAAAGATGCTATATCTATATAACAATTACAGATGAAGGTATTAACGTATTAACAACAATCTACAATACAGCATGAAAAATCAAAAAGAGTGACAAGTTATTCAACTTTCCTAAGTATCGCATTTAAGTTCTAGGAACGTGTTACAGAAAATAAACTCAAAGTAGAGATAGAACATCAACTATAGCCGATTCACAGAGCGGTTTTAAGAAAGAATATATGGGTATAAGTTGCTATAAGTTAATAGACGCAATTGAAACTGTGTGCAAAACGTGTGGAAATATCATAAGGAACAAAAATATAGAAATTGATTAGTTTGCAGCGATACAAAGTCTTACGCAGGGTAGCGTGTTGAGTCCTACTTTGTTTATATGAGATAAGAATGCTGTTGTGAAAGACATAAGAGCAAAAGCTGGCAAAATGTACACTTAAGATGCTGGAAGCCATCAAGTATGAAGATTACAGAATGCGTATGTAGCAATGATGTAGCAATTGTTTTTTTTAATAAAATTTTAGATTGCCAAAAAGGAATAAAATTTACAGGAAAATAATGCACTGGAAGAAAATGATAAAACAAATGCGAATAAAGCTGATATAATCTTAATATAAAAAAAAATTCGAAGCAAATATCAAAATACACTGAAAAAATAATAATTTATAGACTATAGATGCAAATAAATGAGTTTTAATGTGTTGGAATCAGAAGATATATAAAGTTAAACAAACGAATAACAACGACCAGTTAGAAGAATATATATTTTGTACATTAAATAAAAGTTTTGTCACCAATATGGAAATATCAAGACAATATTAATATTTATAGAACTCTTTTGAAACTTTTGGCTATTAATATTATGCTGGCATTATAATTAAAAATACCGATTTTATGTTTAGACAAATTGTTTTTTTTTTTTTATATTTGTATACAATTCTGAAGATGACAAAATAAATTGTCGAAACGTAAAATCGGAATTTTAATTACAATCCCGGCATAATATTAATAGCCAAAAGTATCAACAAGACAGTTCTATAAACTCAAATCAAAATCTAAGAAAAAGCATTTATATATAAATGTAATTTCATATTCATTTACCTAACAGAAGGTGGCCAAAGTGGGAAGAGGCATATTCCTATTGCCCCCAAGACTAAAAATGCCCCAAATATCCAATAATAAAACGGTATCGGATCATAAATCCAAACGTAAGCATCTAAACTATCGACAAACTGCTGATCCCCATGCATCTCTAACCTTATCTTCTTTTTTCGCTTCTCTTTTTCCGGCTGGAAGCATCAATAGGATAAAAAATACACAAAGAAATATTAAGTGTACTCACAGCGGCATCAGTTTTTCCTTCAACAACGCTATTCTCGGCATCAGTCGTCTTATCCTTTTCTTTCTTATCTTTATCTTTCTTCTTTTCTTCGGTAGCATCTGTCGATTTCTTTTCTTTCTTCTTTGACTTCAATTCCTGCTCAGGTACCGGCACTTTCCTAGCGCGGTGAAAGAATTTGTGTTGGAGCATCAAATTTAGGAATCGGACGATGTCCGTCCTGGTTTTGAATAAGGCGTTATCGCCTTGTGCCCATTTCGATTCTAAAAGGTTGTCCACAGCTCTAGAACCTATTAAAATTTCTCCTTTAATACAAAAAACAAAAATATGTAAAGCTAAAATTACGTACCGGTAAAATACTCAACGTTATGATTTAGAAATTTTGTTTTCTTAATCGGGACATTCTTCCTCAACCATTTCCCGATATTATATTCATCCTTGGACGGTTTAACGTCCTCTTCACCTGGAACAACATACTCCTGCAAATAAAAATGTCGTGTTTATCCTTGAAAAAACGAAAATTCGAATTGTAGCTGCACGATTTGACACTAGAGCGCTCTGTATATCAAAACAATACAAACGTCACAAATTACTGTCATTCGCGTGCATTCAACTGATACGGCTTTTTAAAATAGCGTTATTTTAGTACACGGACAAAGCGAATGTTTACGGAAATGCCCCGGAGAACGCGAGCATTCGTTAAACCGTCCCGGCGTAACCAATGCGTGTCAGTAACGAATTAACAATGTACCGTTACCGCAAATATTTAACTGTCAATTAAAAACAATTCGATACAATTTCTACGAACACTTTTCCGCATGAAATTAAACCTCGTGTTGGGTATTTCGACGTATTCATGAAGCGGGTTTAAATATTTTGCGCTGGGTGAAGAGGCAACGTCATCGAAAATTACTGTCTGGAACATATTTTGGGACGTTCACACGTTAACACATCGCGTATTTATGTTTACCGGCAAGGGTATTGGGTTTTATTAATTCGACACACGATACGTGTGTTAGAAGTTCGTTAAATAGCGTGGAAAAATAAAAATTACTCACGTCTTTACGTCTCTTGCCTTTCTTCTTTTCCGCCATGTTGACAATTAATTGTCTGACGTCAGTGTGACCAAACTCGAAAAGACAAATCGTTTAGGTACTCGATCTTGCATGACCGGCAATTTATTTTTTTTTCCATTATTTTATCTAAATAATGAGGTATAATTTAGGATATAATTTGCTTAAATTAAAGTTGGCTATAATGATTTAAAAAGAAAATTACACCTGGATATAACGATTTGTTATTCGATTAAATTAATTAAAGCCTTCATACCTATTTACTAAAATACCAAAAAATTAGTATTAAAAAAAGCACTATTTCAAGCATGTTATTATTTTAATTGAAGTATACCTATAGAGCTTTAAAAACAAGGATTTTTTCTTTGCTTTCAAAATTTCGCGCGCTTTCTTATGATTTGCCAAGTTCTAATTTTCAAGGTCAATTAAAAATAAAGACCAAAAATACAGTTTCTTATGGATAACGGCCAAATTTCTACGTAAAATATTTACATTTTGCTTTCTATTGCAAATCATTATCGTATTTATATTTTAAATTACAAATAAAAATAAATTCATTCGTGAATAATTTCAGTGCGATCCTCATAACCTACAAATTTCCAAATTTATTAATAATAAAATGAAAAATATTTATTTGTGGTAGATCTTATTCCTATCTTTAAAAAAGAAAATCAATTTTCAAAGTGCAAATTAATGGCTTTATTTAATTTAAACAGAATTCGATTAAAACCACCTAACATCGTTACGAATACAAAATATTTTAGCAGCAAAGCAATGAAAGAATTAGAAATTAAGGTAAGCATTATAATAATGTAAACATCCTTACTAATTTTATCTCAAATAACACCTTTAGAAATGCTATCAAATCCTTGGAATTCCTGAAAGCAGTGATCAGGAAGAGATACGTAAAGCTTATCTGATGTTAGTTAAAAAATACCATCCTGATAGTTCAGACGGGGACGCCACCAAATTCCAAGAAGTACATACTTTTATTTTTGATATGCATGACCGAAATTTCTTTACTTATTTAGATCGACAAAGCTTTTCGGATATTAATCGATAAGAAATCTAAAGAACGTTGGGGCATAGATGAAGAGAACCAAGTTCAAGAACAGGATATACGAGTAATATTGTATTAATTAGGTGAATTTTTCATTTTAAGTAAGTTTGTAGCACACAGCACCTCAGCATAGGCAATATTTAAGTTTTGACGGAGTCGGGAGCGGAACTATCTTTCAAAGGCAAAAACAATATGCTAAAATTAAAGCGATGCATGCGGCTGAGAACGTTTTGCAGCATCGGATACAAAAGGTTGCAGCTGAGGAGAATGCTTTGATGAAGAAAGTTCCCTTGAAGCATAAAATAAAAACGAAGTAAGTGCTGTATTGTCATGTTTTTGCTTATAAAATCTACAATATCTAGATGAAATAAATATGATATAAAATGGTTCAAATGAATAAAGAAATATATTTCTTTAGGAAATGTTATGATAAGAGATTTCTAGAAGATGGACCAACTTTTATTTTAGATAAACCTCTTTGTAAAATCGTAAATTAGTTTTCCCCATTTGAGTTATACACACACTTTGGCTTAATTGTTATAGTTTTTTTTTATTTTTGCGTTTAGGAAGAAATCTTTTCTACAAGAGTGTTATAGAATTGAATGCTGCATAACCTAAAAATATTTTCAAATATACCGGGTGTTCAGGAAGACTGGGTTTTTTCACTATAGCTCTATTTTTGCGTTTAGGAAGAAATCTTTTCTACAAAAGTTGTACAGAATTAAATGCTGCATAACCTAAACATATTTTCGACTATACAGGGTGTTCCAAAAGTAAAAACAAAAGAAAACCACTTAAAACGTATTGCACATTATAAGAGATGATTCTCAAGTGAATGGGAACCGACTTCAAGAAACCACCTTCCTCAACTCCTAGATGCGCAGCATCTAGTTATTTGTACTTAATACTTACTACGTAATTTAATGTTTTTTTTGTCCTATTTTGTCTATATACTGTTGCGCAGTTAGTTTTATTTTTATTTAAAGATATAAATTAAATACATAAATTGTTTTATTTAATTAGTTAGTTGTATACATAAAAAAAATTGGTTATTTTTAGTTGATGTATTAAAACCCAATTCAAAATTTATATCAAACAAATACATTACAGATTACTAAGATCAAAATAAAAGTTAAAATATTATTTCCCTTTAAAGATATGGCTTCGATCGCTTAGTAGAAGACTTAATACAAGAAGCAATGTCGAAAGGGCAATTTAATAATTTATCCGGATGTGGCAAACCTTTAAAGAACATCCAGAGTAGAAATCCATACGTAGACTTCATTACGCACAAAATTAACGAAGTAAAATAACATTTTCATTCATATTTATAAGCAATACAAACCTCAATCGTTGTTTAGGTGCTCATCGAGAATGGATTTACACCGGAATGGATCACTTTGCAGAAGGAGATAAAGCAAGAAATCGAAACGCTGCGAGAAAGTTTAAGTATGGAACGGAAATATCTGGGACCCAATCCTCTCAGTGCGGAAGAAATTAATAAATGGGAGGCAATAATTGAGAAGCATACAAAACTAAGAGAGAACATCAATAAAAAGATAAACAAATTCAATTTAGTTGTACCGGTTTTAAATAAACAAATGCTGTTTATAGATTTAAACAAGGAAGCGGAGAAAGTTTTATTAAACGGCAAATGTAACCTGGATTGGGATTCAAAGAAGATGGTTGGGGAAAATAGTGAATATTCGAAAGAGAGCTTTACGGAAAATCTGTTTGGGTTCTTAGATACATATTAAGAAATAAATTAAGATACCGATGTAAATTTTGTGATATTATAAAAATAATCTATTTTAACGTTAGCAAAAAAATAAAATATCTTTATTTTAATCAATTAATTTAGTTTATTTCCAAGATAAAATCAACACATTAATATATCACTTGGTATTCCATATCAATTTGTTATCGACCAGCTTAACTTCTTCGTTAGCTAACATCTGGAGTGCCCTAGGGTAAGCTCGGTGCTCCGCAGTCTTTATTCTTTCCGTCAAAATCTCTGCTGTATCGTTCAGATGAATCGGAACAGCTTCTTGAGTTATTATAGCTCCTGTATCGACGTCCTCCTGCAAAATTTACGCAACAAATATACGTGAAATATATATGGAAAATTAATATTTAAAATTTACCTCGACGAAATGCACTGTGCATCCACTGACTTTAACACCGGCTTCTAAAGCCTGCTTCTGAGCGTGCGTTCCTTTGAATAGGGGTAGCAATGCCGGGTGGATATTGATCAGTCTGCCCTTCCATTTTCTCGTGAACGATCCGCTTAAGATCCTCATGAAACCGGCTAGACAAACTATGTCCACTCCGGCTTTGATTAGCTCTCTCGTGCATTGCCTCGTCGAATTCTTCGCGAAGTGAGAAGTTTGTATGTTTCAATACCTGAAGATCGTTAAATATATATATGCAAAATGCTTGAAAGAGTTGGCCATAAATGGATTTTTTTATTATTAATTTTATAAAAAAATATTCTGCATAAAGGGTGCGACGTGTCACACCCTGGGGATGACTACGATCTACAACCGAATACCAGACGGAACACTCGCCGTGTCATACCCACGGGTCGGCTACGGTTTACGATCGAACAAGGGAAAAACTATATTCGTGTCATACCCGAAAGACGATTACAAGTTATAGTCCTACAAGAACGGAAAAAAACTATAATTACCCGAAGGACGACCATGAACCATAATCCTACAGGGGCGGAGAAAACTATCGTCGTGTCACTCCCGAAGGACGACTACGATCAATAGTCAAGACAAGGGAAAAGATCAGAAACCAGGCGCAAAATTCATACCTCATATCAAAATCCCCTGTTTTTAGAGTATGCGTGATCAGAGATTTGTAGGGTTTAAATTTGTTTAATTTTAATATCGTTTCAACTATATCTTTAAGGCGGAAGGTTGCGACGTGTCACACCCTGGGGACGACTACGATCTACAACCGAATACCAGACGGAACAATCGCCGTGTCATACCCGCAGGACAACTACGGTCTACGATTAAACAAGGGAAAAAACTATATTCGTGTCACACCCGAAGGACGACTATGAATTATAGTCCTACAAGAACGAAAAAAAAAAACAACAACTAATCGTGTCATACCTGAAGGACGACTACGAACTATAGTCCTACAAGAACGGAAAAAAACTATAATCGTGTCACACCCGAAGGACGACTACGACCAATAGTCAGGGCTAGGGAGAGGATCGGTAACCGACAGAGTCTGATTCGAACGCGGTAAATGCACGGCTTATACAGGCACGCGGCGCAGGTGGGGATTCAAGCATGGCCATAACGAACGTAACAGAAAAAAAATTATCAAATGAACTAAAATTTATGCCAAGATAAATTACAAAATTAGACTAAATGCTGAATTGATTTTTTCCCTGTAACGGCAAGTTAGAGTATGTGTTACAATTAAAAGCTGACCACCAGATATTTTACAAATTGAATTCTTGATTATTGGTTTATATGCGAAGCAGAACTTTGTATAAAGCATATTTTTTTATAAAATTAATAATAAAAAATACTCCCATTTCTAGCCTAACTTTTTCAGAAACACTGCATAATCTACTTGAATATTCACCTTTGAATATTAGATTAACATATTTTTTTTATTAAGCTCTAAAATAAAACAAAAATAAACAAGCACATCGAAACTACAAAAAAAAAACACAAACGAAACTATAAGATTTCCATACGACTTACTGATTGTAGAAAATCTTTACTATCTTAAACAAGTTGAAATCCACTTTTGACTCGGGAGAGCCCAAGACGATACTTTTACCTACTAACTATTAAAACGATTTTATTACATCGAATTCAATTTTTAAAAGGGATAAAGGCACGAATAACAACAAAATTTTACCTTCGTCGGTATATTAGCTCTGGCAGCACGTTTCAATCCCTCCACATCGGGTTTATTGGAAATAACGAGAACTATTTCAGCACCGATGTGCCTCGTGGGATCTGTCGTGGCATCGATTAGGGCCTGCAAATTTGTACCGCTTCCAGAAATCAACACACCGACTCTCTTTTTCGGAATGGCATTTAAACTGACAGCATAAGGTACGTATTTCTTCATTTTCAGTTCCATTGCGGCTGTGACGTTACGAACCATGACCGAAGGATCATCTTAAAATAATAAAATATTATTAAAAAGAATATACTGGCTTTTTTTCATTAAACATGCATTTTCTTTAAGTGTAGTTCCAAAAAAGTAAATTGTCAATGCATTTGTGACTGGCTAGTAGGCAACCAGTTATACTAATTATTATTCTGACGTTTGACATGTTCTGACATTTCACTATTAATTATTTCTTACTCAATTTTATTGAAGATTAACCAAGAGATACAAAAGAACATAACACGGGTAAAGCACATGCAGTATGTATATGGTCTTTCAATATATTATTGAAGTTAAAATGTTATTAAAGGTAATTTTATTTTATAAAAGTACTTGAAAAAATAAACTGTATAAAAAAAAACCATTTATCAAAAATTACAATGGTGATGGTACAAATCTTACCGTTGGATCTCTGAACAACTTTTCCTGCAACTATCGGACTGTACTCTTTTAATATATCGCAAATACAAGCTTGATCCTGCGCATTTATAACCAAAATTGCACCTACTCCCAAATTGAAGGTTCGCAAACAACTCAGATTCATTTATTCCACCTTAAAATCGTCATAAAAACTCCATCATCGTCACATAAAAGATATTCTTACCCACAACCGCTAACCATGCGAAAACTTCCGGTATATCCCAAGTTTTAGCGTCTAATTTCACACCCAACTTCGACGGCAAGATTCGAGGATGTTCTCAACTAATCCACCACCGGTTATGTGGGCGAACGCTTTCACTTTTCCAGTTTCGATCCTTTTCTAACTCCTTTCACGTAAATCTTGGTGGGGGTTAATAATTCTTCACCTGAAAGCGTTTTTTCTTTCAATGAGAATAACGTTTCGCGTGAAAAATGGTTTACCGAAACTTCTGCCTCGTGCACTGAAAGGTGCTTCGCCTTTGTAGGTCACGTTAGCTAATTTCATCACCTTACGCACCATGCTAAAACCGTTGCTGTGTAATCCGCTCGATGGTAGCGCTATGATGATATCTTCGGACACGATTTTGGAGGTCTGTGGAAGGATTTTATCTTTCTCGACCGCGCCCAATGCAAAACCGGCTAAATCGTATTCACCTGATGGGTACATATCGGGCATTTCGGCAGTTTCTCCACCTTAGAAAGTTAGGTAAGTTAAATTAAATTATAATATTGCCTGACTATTGTATTTTTGGCCCCCAACGTGGGGATTGCTGAATTTTCGCAGGTAATAGACAGAAAAAGATCAAGTAAAAAAGACCTCTTTACACATACAGAATTTCTTGTTTTGGAAACTAATTATTAAAGGTACCGAGACATGTCAAGATAGAATTTAGTCATATACATATTTTTTTTTTTTGGTTAGCCGCATCATCCATATAACTTAGTAAGTATGTATTATTGAAATGTAGTTATAAAACTGACAGTTAAGATTGATTTGAAAAAAGGAGTGTTTCATAAATGTCTATGATGTATAGCATTTGTGGCGCCCAACGTGGAGGACTTGCTAAATTTTACCAGTTAATAAACAGAAAAAAAAATAGAAGTAAAAATAAGGATCTCTTCACATATGGCAAATAGAATAAACAAAAATTCTTGTTATAGAAGGTGATTTCTAAAGGCACAGAAACATTTTAAGATAAAAGTGAGGCCTCTGTTTTTCATTTAGGTTTACCATCCATATAATTTAGTAAATATGTATTGCACTGTATAGAACTACCCTGTTAAGATTGATTTTAAAAAAGAAAAGTCTAATAAGTAACTATGACATACTGCGTTTTTGGCGCCTATCGTGGGGTCTTCTGAATTTTTTGCATGCAATAGACAAAAAAAGAAAGAAATAAAAAGATCCATTAAAAAAAGACCTCGTCGCACATCATAAATAAAGTAAACAGAATTTCTTGTTTTGGAAAATCATTATCAAATGTCAAGATAAAATTTAGTTTATATTTTTTTTGTTGTAAGTTCTGGATTGGTGGAATTATGATGTTCGGTATTAAGAAAAAAAAAAAAAAAAAAAAAAAAAAAACAGGAAAAATGTGTTCTGTCTAATCCTTTAATTCATTATTATTAAACACAACCGGTTTCGGTTCTAAGTCATCCTCAGGTGTATTACGCTATTAGGATTCAAAGCTATGTCACTTATTATTAAAATTTTCTTACAATTTAAAAACAATATTAGATGACAAAATAGGAATGAAAATAAGACAATGCATAAATTGAAAATGTATGGCACGTTAAAATTTCGTACTTTAAATGTGAAAACGGACTGACGAAAAAAAAATTTTCCTAGTTTTTTTCTAATACCGAACATCATATTTTTTTTTTTGGTTTAGCCGCATCTGTATAAAATATAAAAAAAAAATTAAAAAAAAAGATTTGGTAAGTGAATATAACCTATTGGCTTTTTGGCGCCCAACGTGGAGTACTGCTGAATTTTTTCAGGTAATAGACAGAAAAAAGAGGCAAGTAAAAAAAAGACTTCACAGATGACAAATAAATTAAACAGATTTTCTTGTTTTGGAAAATAATTATTAAAGGTGCACAAACATTTCAAGATAAAATCTAGTCACGTTTTTCTTTGTTTAACCTTATCATACATATAATTTACTACATACGTCTTACAATATATAAGCCTGGTCGTTAATATTGATTTTAAAAAGAAAGGTTTCATAAAATGTCTATGGTTTATATATTTTTGGCGCCCAACGTGGGATCCTGTTAAATTTTTACATTTAATAGAAAGGAAAGTGGGATTAAAAATAAGGATCTCTTCACATATGGCAAATGCGGTATAATCTAAATTTCTTTGTTTAGAAGGTAATTTCTACAGGCAGAGAAACATTTCAAGATAAAATTGAGGCGTACTTTTTCGTTTAGCTTCATCAATTTCATAAATAAGTATTATACTGTATAAAACTGATCGTTAAGATTGACTTTATAAAGAAAAATTTAATAAGTAACTATGACATGCTGCTTTTTTGGCGCCCAACGTGGGGTACTGCTGAATTATCGCAGGTAATAGACAGAAAAAGAGCAAGTAAAAAAAAGACCTCTTCACACACGACAAATAAAATAAACAGAATTTCTTGTTTTGGAAAATTCTTATTAAAGGTGCACGAACATTTCAAGATAAAATCTAGTCACGTTTTTCTTTGTTTAACCTTATCATACATATAATTTACTACATACGTCTTACAATATATAAGCCTGGTCGTTAATATTGATTTTAAGAAGAAAGGTTTCATAAAATGTCTATGGTTTATGCATTTTTGGCGCCTAACGTGGGGTCCTGTTAAATTTTTACAATTAATAGAAAGGAAAATGGAAGTAAAAATAAGGATCTCTTCACATATGGCAAATACGTATAATAAACAAAATTCCTTGTTGTAGAAGGCAATTCCTAAAGGCACAAAAACATTTCAAGATAAAATTAGGGCCTATTTTTTTCGTTTAGCCTTATCTTCCACGTCATTTATTAAATATGTATTACACTGTATAAAACTGACCGTTGTTAAGATTAATTTTGAAAAGAATGGTTTGATAAGTGACTATGATATACCGTCTTTTTGGCGCCTAACGTGGGGTTTTCTTATTTTTTTTTTGCATGCAATAGACAAAAAAGGAAAAACAAAAAAGACCCCTTTACGTATAAAAAATAAAATGAACAAAATTTCTTGTTTTAGAAGATACATAATTGCTAAAGGTACAGAAACATGTTAAGATATAATTTTGTCATAAGTATATATGAATGCAATGTATAAATATTGACCTTTAAGATTGATTTGAAAAAGTAACGTTTTACAAATGTGTATGATGTATTGCATTTTTTGCGCCCAACGTGGGGTTTTGCTAAATTTTTGCAGTTAATAAACAGAAAAAAATAGAGAAAGGAATAAGGATATAGCAAATACGTAGACTAAACAAAATTCCTTGTCGGAGAAGGACGATTTCTAAATGCACAAAAAGATAAAATCGGGGCAATTTTTTTTTTGTTTAGCTTTATCTTCTATATAATTTAATAAATATGTATTGCACTGTATAAAATTGGCCGTTGTTAAGATGAATTTAAAAAGCTTTGATAAGTTACTGTAACATAGATACTGCCCTTTTGGCGCCCAACGTGGGGCATTGCTGAATTTTGGCAGGTAATAGACAGAAAAAAAAAACCTGAGTAAAAAATGGAACTCTTCACACATTAAAAATACACAAAATTTCTTTTGGAAAATAATTATTATACAAAAACATTTCAAGATAAAATCTCAGTCACGTTTTCTTTGTTTAGCCTTATCATACATATAATTTAATAAATATGTATTGCATTGTATAAAACTGGCCGTTATTAAAATTAATTTTAAAAAGAAAGGTTTGATAAGTCACTTTTTTGCGCCCAACGTGAGGCCTTCTGAATTTTTGCATGTAATAGACAAAAAAGTAAGAAACAAAAGAGATTCTTCATATGTGAAAAAATAAAACAAACAAATTTTTCGTTTTTAGCAGATATATAATTACAGGTGCGCGGTACAGACACATGTCAAGATAGAATTTGGTCACATCTTTTTTTTTTAGTTTAGCCGCATCATCTATAAAGTATATATTAATGCAATGTATAAAACTGACAGTTAAGAATGATTTTAAAAAGGAAGGTTTGATAAGTGATTATTACCTACTGTCTTTTTGGCGCCCAACGTGGGGCCTTGCAGATTTTTTGCAGGCAATAAACAGAAAAAAAAATGGTAGTAAAAAATACATCTTCACAGATGACAAATAAAAACAAACAAAATATCTTATTATAGAAGACAATGACTAAAGACACCAAAACCTGTCGAGATAGAATTTAGTCATATTTTTTTTTTTAGTTTAGCCGCATCATCCATAAAGTATATATTAATGCAATGTATAAAACTGACAGTTAAGAATGATTTTAAAAAGGAAGGTTTGATAAGTGATTATGACCTACTGTCTTTTTGGCGCCCAACGTGGGGTCCTGCAGATTTTTTGCAGGCAATAAACAGAAAAAAAAAATGGCAGTAAAAAATACATCTTCACAGATGACAAATAAAAACAAACAAAATATCTTATTATGGAAGACAATTACTAAAGACACCAAAACCTGTCGAGATAGAATTTAGTCATATTTTTTTTTAGTTTAGCCGCATCATCCATAAAGTATATATTAATGCAATGTATAAAACTGACAGTTAAGAATGACTTTAAAAAGGAAAGTTTGATAAGTAATTATGACCTACTGTCTTTTTGGCGCCCAACGTGGGGTCCTGCAGATTTTGTGGAGGCAATAAACGGAAAAGAAAAAAAAATGGCAGTAAAAAATACATCTTCACAGATGACAAATAAAAACAAACAAAATATCTTATTATAGAAGACAATTGCTAAAGACACCAAAACCTGTTGAGATAGAATTTGGTTATATTTTTTTTTTTTAGTTTAGCCGCATCATCCATAAAGTATATATTAATGCAATGTATAAAACTGACAGTTAAGAATGATTTTAAAAAGGAAGGTTTGATAAGTGATTATGACCTACTGTCTTTTTGGCGCCCAACGTGGGGTCTTGCAGATTTTTGGCAGGCAATAAACAGAAAAAAAATTGCAGTAAAAAATACATCTTCACAGATGACAAATAAAAACAAACACAATATCTTATTATGGAAGACAATTACTGAAGACACCAAAACCTGTCGAGATAGAATTTAGTCACATTTTTTTTTTTTAGTTTAGGCGATCATCTATATAATTTAGTAAATACATATTAATGCAATGTATAAAAGTGACTGTTAAGATTCATTTTAAAAAGAAAGGTTTCAGATTGTATTTTTGGCGCCCAACGTAGGATCCTGTTGAATGTTTACAAAGGTTTAAAATTCATATTCTAGAAATAATTGATGGCACGCGTTTAAATGCAAAAGAATCGTTAAAATAGCACAAATCCAGCACAAAGAAGCTACAAAAAAAATATTATATATAATACCTATCAAAGAACATCCAGCTATTCGGCAACCCTCAACAACCCCATTTATAACCTCCTTCGCTATAGAAATATCTAATTTACCACATGCGAAATAATCCAAAAAGAACAAAGGTTCGGCTCCATTAGCTAACACATCGTTCACACACATCGCAACTAAATCTATACCTATTGTGTTGTGCACACCGATTTCTTGAGCTATCTATAATCATTATATAACATCACACTTCGTTTTTAAACAGCATTTCTTGATTAAACTCACTTTCAACTTAGTTCCGACACCATCAGTACCGGATACGAGGATGGGATCTTTGAATCCTGCTGCTTTCAGGTCGAATAATCCTCCGAACCCACCTAAACTGCCCAATGTTCCAAGGCGGTCTGTCGAATTCGCTAAGGGTTTGATGTGGTCGATCAGTTCGTTGCCGGCTGTGATATCGACACCGCTGGCTTTATAGGTTAGCCTTCCCGATTGTAAAATGGCTCTGAAATGGACTAATACATGTAGATTAAATAAAAATTTTAAATTTTGACTTTGTACCTTGCTATTCCTTTATGTGCTATATCCTTACGATAGTGTGAGCCTTCGAAATGGATTTCACTGCACGATTGTGTCGATAAAGCTGCAGCTGTCGTTAACCGACTTGCGATGCTAACTGCTATTAGGACCTGCCACCGTTAGTTACTAAATTACCATCTTTTAAGGCTGTACCGCTGTGGAAAACCATGCAATTGCGTTTTTTGATTCACTTGATCAATACCTAAAATTACAATTACATAGTTTTAAGGTGCATAGATATTTTGAAAATTATAAACATATTGAAAAATAAGAAGTTGGAAAATGTAAAACATGATAATTTAATAGCAAACGATAAGTTATCAGCTACGAGAAAATATTTAAGAAACACACTTGTATATACATGTATAAACTAAAAGGTGTAAACGAGACATTTTGCTGTAATAAAATAATGTTAAAACATAAGAAAAATAAGCCAAAATACCAACTTAAAAGATATAATATAAATTAGTAATTATTATTTATTCATTTTAAAAAGAAAGATTCCAAAAATCAATATATTACATAGCATTTTTTTCGCCCAATGTGGGGCTTTGGTAATTTTTTGCAGGTAACAGAAAAGACGGACATTATAAGAATTAAAGAAGTAAAAATAAGGACTTATTCACATTTAGTAAATAGAATAAACATGATTTCTTGTTTAGGAAGATAATTACTTTTTAGAGAAACATTTCTAGACAAAACTGAGGCGTTTTTATTCGTCTACCTTTGACATATATAAAACGTAGTAACTACAAGTTATAGTCCAACAAATTAACGGCTGTAAAGATGGGTTTAAAAAAAAAACTTTTGGCAAACGACATAAAAAAATTACTTGATGTTAGATGATTTCTAAAACCACGTAAACATTTGAGAACAAAATCGTGTTAATGTTACACTTATTTGCAGTTGATTACCCACATAATTTAGTAAATCCTTAAGTATATGATAATGTATCAAACTGACGATTATAAAGATTGATTCTAAAATAAAAAAGAAAATTTCATGTTCAGATGATGTCTGTAATTTGGCCCCAATGTGGACTACTATTTTCTTTAATGTCTTTAAGAAATACATTAGCAAAAATAACGTTCTTTTTTTTATGTAATTTAACGAATACAACACGAAAATTTCTTGTTCAGATACGATTCTAAGACAGACAAACATTTGCACAAAATTTCATATA
>RXPK01003592.1:0-33651 GCA_004143645.1 Protaetia brevitarsis | reverse complement strand
TCAATGAACATTTCAACACAGACAGTTTTATCTTTCAAACTTTGTAAGTTTAAAACCATAACTCTAAGAAATTTTACAGTGTCACTGTCATCATCGGAGCTGAAATTCTAGGCATCCCTATACCTTGACAAATGTTGAGAACCGAGCATCTTAAGCTACTGTAGATGATAAAATCTAAATTTCTTCACAAACAATAAATTTATAGTAAAATTTTTATTGTATACATGTAATTCGTTGTTTTGTTTTGTTTGTCTCTTTCTTTACCGGGTTTTACTTTAAATGTCCGCTTTTGACTTTTTATTTTTAAATTTCGATTTTGACGTTTTTGTAAGTATTAATAATCAACCTTATTAATTACCATATCATTTGTTTTATTTATACACAGTATTACTCAATATTTAATATTAAATTACAATTTTATAAAATTTTAAAACTGTTATACAATAGTAATAACAATACGTTACCATTTCACTTCTATTTTCATTATATTTATTTCATTTGCAGAAGACCTGAAGATGACGTGCCAAAGCCAAAACATGTAGTCTTAAAATATATTAAAAATTTAATGTAAGGACGTTTTTTTCTCATATACACTTTCAATATTAATGATGTTCAGAGCTGTTAAAAAACATACCATGCCAAAACTTATTGATTGTAACAAAAATGTCTCTATTCTTTCGACTCGAGTACATGAAATGGTTTTGTTTGAGTGTTTTCCGTGGAAGATAAGTATTGAGATTGATTAGATTGTAGTTCTTATAAGTTGTCTACAATACTTAAGAAAAGAGACATTTGGCGTTGCTTTGCAATTTCTTGTACTGTTTCCTTTGTCTTGGTCAGTACGCTGTCGAGGTATTGTGAGCGAATTTTATTACAAAGATGTAATAAAATTCGCTCATTAATTAATTTTGTCCTTAAATTTAAAATTATTGTCTCTATACTACACTTATTCATTGAAAAATACAAAATTTCGCAATACCCTCAGAAAGCCAATTGAAATAATAAGCAATACACTTATTAGGGAATCTCAATAGGAATCTCAATGCAGCAGAATTTCCGATTTTTTGATCTGTTGCGAGACCACGTCATTTCTTTAATCGATATGTTAAATATTGAGTCTTCCTTCCGAAGGAATGGCGCTCTGGCAACTGCTACCAATGTTGTCAGGAATTTCTTAAATAACACCTTTCAAAGCCCATGGATTGGCATGTGTGCCCCTATATCATGGCCCCCAAAACAAGCCGATGTGTTTCAAACGATTTATCAGTTAATTAATCATGTTCTCATCCATGCCAGGCAGGCTGACAATTGCATTTCATATCAGCCTCCCTCTCATGGGGGTTAGAAAAAAATATAAATGTAATTACTACTGCTAGCAATTGCGAGTTCGAATCTTGCTCTGGTCAAATACAGTAACTGTATTTTTCTTTCAGAGCCGTATAGATTAATAACAGAGAGATTTGGCTCTGCGGGCATAGCTGATAAGCAACAACTTGCTTAGGCTTAAATATATACCCAGAAAAAAAATATCAATTTCACCCTTCTGATAGTTTTACTTTTAGTTGATTTATTTTTACAATTTTCCATACATTTTTTTTTAAATCCATTACTTGCATTGGTTTTGGCATTAGTATATCGTATTTTTGTACGTATATTATAAAGTCGATATCCGACCTTGTAAGTAAGATGATGTGTATTTGGGAAATAATTATACCTCACTTGTTATTTAATTATTTTTTTTGATACGTTGCAATTTATTTTTCTGCTTTGATAACAAATTTGTAATGTAACAAAATCTTTTTGAATTTTTGTCACTGAAATTGAATTGTAAAATATATCGATTTAAAGTAGTTCCATCACAGTATATAATATTTGTACACTATCTTTTGTGTGTGAGGTACAAACCTATGACATAACCAACAAAGGTGATCTGCAAATGTCGGAAATGTTAAATCCCATTTGATCGGCGATAACTTATCTTTTAAATCTTGAAGATACCCTCGAATACGTAGCGAATCCGTACCTAGGCAAGCTTAGTATCCTTGCTTATATTGGTTAGGAGACGAACTTGTAAACAAACGGACGACCGTGGCCAGGAAAACGTGAGAGGAATGAGAAACGTGCGGATTAATGAAAATGTAACATTTAGAAAATGACAAGATTAACACAGTATCGCACTAATCAGCGGCTTCATGCTACCAGAAACAATGTTTGATAAGTAAATGTGTAACGAAAGGATTAGAAGGTGGAAAAATTAACAGACTGCGAGTACTTAGTAGGAATTCAAGTATATTGTGCGACGTTTACTACCTACAATAATCTTGTCCGGTTTTAATTAATGATAATATTTTTTTTGGAATTGCAGACTTTTTAACAAATTTTAGTTTAAGTTTAGTTCTTCTTCTTCCCAACTTCTTACCTGCCCTCGTGCTGTGTTTCTGGGCACTTCTAGAACAGGTTCTGGACCTATACATGAAGTCGATTATCCCTTCCTTGCTAACTCATCGGCTTCTTCGCTTCCTTTGATTACCGAAAGCCCGGGCATCCACAGCAAAGTAACTATTGGATCTGTTAGGCCATTGAGTTCTCGAATACATTTCAAAAAAGTACTGATTGTATTTTGAGTGTGTGATCATAGGTCTGACCACTGTGATCTATGCGCAATACATGATATTTGGTCTTAATCGCCATGTTTTTCCGTGAGCTCTTCTAGCTAACATAAGTGTTGTCTCCACCCTGGTTTTAATTCTCTGACGCTCGAGTATTTCTTCACCCCGACGTTTTAACGGTCCAAGACCAACTAACTTCCTCTTTTTTGTGAATGCTATCATGGTCGGTTTGGAGAAATTAATGTTAAGACTCTCCTCGGCAATCCAATCTTCAGTAATTTACAGGTTACGTTTTGCACTTTGTCCCGCACTAAGTTGTTGAACTTAACCTGGGTCAGAATCACAAAGTCATCTGCATATCTCAAAGCTTTCCCAAAGGCCTATTAGTAGCTCATCCACGACCAGGTTCCTCAGCAGGGGTGAGAAAACCCCACCCTGCAGATATCCTCTTCCGAACCGTGCCACCCGTGTCTCTCCCATAATGGTTCCGTAAACTAATTTCCCTGTAAGCATGCGGTCTATCTACTCGCAGCTTGTTTCACCGATTCCTTTATTCCTCGATGCTCTGGAGATTGATGCTATGGAAGTACTGCCAAATGCTCCTTTTAGATCCAGAAAAGTGCATAGAAACACTTTCGTCGCTTGCAGGGGACGCTGAGCTCAAGATACGAGCTCATGTAAGGCTGTCTCTGAAGATTTTCCTGCTTAATACGCATACTGGTCTTGGTGTAGTGGTCGATACGGTAATACACATTTTTTTTAAACAAAAATTCCGGAGCCTTTTGCATTTATGTGGTTTCAATGAGTTCTTCACCACTTTCACTGCTATCTGCCAGTGCTCCCTAGATACCAGTCTCGTTGTTTTTAGTTCTGCTTTATTACAGTCTTGCAGTGATAATGGATAATTCTAGATCCCGGAAAGTGAACCCGAAAGAGTTCTCTTACGGTTTCACTCCGTATCTTAGCATAGTTTCCGCCTTCTCTTTTCAATAGTATTCATTTATTTTAATGTAAAATTCTTATTCTATTGATAATTAGAATTCAAAATGTATAATAATAAAATTGACAAGTAGACTCAATATATATACTGTGATTTTAGGAATAAACAATATAGGTGTATTCGTTTTACGTGTTTTGTCAGCTAGGTTTGTTTAATTTCTAATAAAAACTGATCGGTTAGGTTTTTCTTTTTAATGAAGTCACCAAACTGAGTTAACTAAACTCACCCCCTTTTCCCCTCTGACGTACTACGCGTCATCCTCAAGCCAATCCAAGCAAAAGGTACATACAAGCAGTGGTAAAATATCTAAGATTACAAACACACAGATCACCTAAAATGGATACATTCATACTGTAGAACAAATTTTGAATGGTTTTCAAACTACATCACATTAGAAGCACCTAGATTTTTAATGACGAAAATAAGGCAACAAAGACCATGAGAAATAGAAGAGAAAGACCTGGAGATCGAAAGTCAAGCAAAGATTGTAATTATTGGTGCAAACAACAAAAATTTAAAATGAATCAAAAAGAAAATTTAATACAGGGGATTTGGTAATAGTAAGGGGACTAAAAATCATTACTATTTAAAGGGCCATTCGCGATTCATAAAAAATTGGGGACACAACACATGAGCTAATTTATAAAAATACGGGACAAATTAAAGGCAGATTCCACATTACTCACATATTTCCTTCTCAATCATAAAGTATATTTTACAAAAGAGTGGGTAGATAGTTGTTACATACTTGCTAGATACCAGCCTGGATAATCCTACTTATCTCCCTCGCCCAAGCTGTCGTGTCGTGGCTAAGGGCTTGGACAGGGTTCTACAACGATGCCAGTTGTTGCTTTCAGCTACCGGAAGCCCAACTGTTAAAACAGGTCCCGAAAGGGATGGGGGGTCTTGGCTTAACTGCACGGACCGAGAGGAGACAACCTCAACAAAAACTTAAACCCTAAGGTGTCGGACTAGGCTGATGGGATGTGTGGCTGGATAGACGACCAGTCTACTAGTCCAACCTTGGGGCACCTGACGCACCCCATTGTATTTAGCCTTACCTCTGCATGCGGGACTCTGTGGAGGTGGACCTTTTCTTTCCTAGCTACTCGTGGGATCAACTATGGAGGAAGAACCTTTATTAGCGGGACGACATCGCTAATAAACAGGAATTGGAGCAGGACCTCCACAAGAAGCCTTCCACTTCCAAAGTGAGAATACCTCACAAGGAAGGAACAAAGGGAGGAGGAAGATGACTGGAACAGATTTGGGAACAGAATGGCATCCATCTCCTCTCAAATTGCGTAGCACTGTGCAACTCAAGGGCGTTGCACCTGGGAGCACGTGATATCGAAGAGGGAGACTTACCTAACCTAGGGCCTTCTGATATCCTACACTTTCTGAAAGGAATAGTATTGGAAGGCCAGCTGTAAAACAGTAAGAACAGCTGTTCTTACTGTACGTACTACTAAAAGATCTTTAGGTCGCAGTGTAATATCACCCTTGCAATATATACATACATACATTCTACTTATCTGCAAGGACGCTGGATAAAGTGGAAGAAAGTTAAGTGAAGTCACAATTTTATGTAAATATTTAATATTCAAAATTAACAAATTCCTTATTCTTTCCCCACTTAGAATCACAATGGTTTCTTTCTTTTGATTTTATAACGTTTAAATTGTCACTTAACTATTCTACTTGAAATTTTTATCTTTATCGTTCAAAATTATACCTTTTCGGCCTTTTATATATTCACCCTTGCAATATATACATACATACATTCTACTTATCTGCAAGGACGCTGGATAAAGTGGAAGAAAGTTAAGTGAAGTCACAATTTATGTAAATATTTAATATTCAAAATTAACAAATTCCTTATTCTTTCCCCACTTAGAATCACAATGGTTTCTTTCTTTTGATTTTATAACGTTTAAATTGTCACTTAACTATTCTACTTGAAATTTTTATCTTTATCGTTCAAAATTATACCTTTTCGGCCTTTTCTTTTCTCTTATAATGTAATTATTATTGTTATCTAACAGTATTTGTTATTGCAAGACTTTCGTCACTAAATAAAATCCACAAAAAGAAAAACCTATATTCTATGTCCTTGTTATTGTCCATTTCAAACATTCTCTGTTGTTTCGATGATTTTATTCATTAAAGTAATGTTCGAAACTGCATTCTGCATTCTGATATTACTTTTTGAGCTATTACTGTTCTAATAACGTCTTCTACCGTCTCTAATCTCGGTCTTCCTTTCAAGTAAATACATGATCTTGCAGACGATGTAATATGCCTAATATATGATTAAAGGAATGAGATATAAACCATCACACAGGTTTCCTAAACAAAGGAATTTCAAATCTTAGATAATGTCCTTTGTAGTTTGCTTTCGTGCAAGGGAATGTTTCAATCTGTTGCAATGATAATATTCGTTTCATGACACATTATTTTATTGTTATATCAATATTCACATTCTTTTGCAGCAAATGAGAAGTTACAATACATTCGTTGAAATCTTCTGTTTCTTTTTTCTTAAAGTGCTAATACATCATCTCTATCATTTAAGGTCCATATACGTAAACAAATGTCACCTTTACAAACAACTTACCTGAAATTTAAATTAGACGGAACGTTGTTCAGTTGCAATTTTAGAGATCGAAGATTGAAATTTTTAGTTTCTTTGGCAATGTTATCCGGAGTCTGTGTGCTTTGATCCCTGTGTCCGGCGGTAGAGGTGTTGGTGCTGTTTCCCCCATTTGCGTACGTCAGTTGGGGGTGGGAAGCGCTTATCCGCATCTTTGAGCTTGCTCTGAAAATTTAAAACAAGGAACGATACTTTTAAAGGAAAAACTGAATCGAAGCTTTTACATTGTGTGAGCAATGGATCCAGTCCTATATACTATTAGGAGAAATTGTTAAAAAAAATATATTCTCAATGCTTCCGATATATAGGGTGTTAGGTAAACATGCGGCAAAAATTCAAGGGGTTATTCCTTGGCTTATTCTAAGAATATTTTGTCTTATGATGATTTTTTAGAAACCCTTTGTTTCGAAGACACGGGACGAACAAAATTTGCGACAGTAGCAACATTTTATTATCAAAAAGTACATTCAAAGTTGCTCAATCTACATTAAATATTCGAAATGGCTTCCTCCAGCCTGGATATAAGTACAACCCATTTCGAACATTTATTGTAGATTGAGCAACTTTACATGTACTTTTGGTAATAAAATGTTGTTACTGTTGCAAATCTTGTCCGCCCTGTATCTTCAAAACAAAGGGGTTTTTCCAAAAATCATCATAATACAAAATATTATTAGAATAGGACAAGGAATAACCCCTTGAATTTTTGTCCCATGTTTACCCAACACCCTGTATAAAAAAATAAATATAGTATTATTATTATAAAAAATAAGTTTGACATTCAATCAGTGGTACAGATATATTGCCTTATCATTTTCAGTCACGATGCCATCTTAAGAGCCATTTCAGATCAGCGTTGTAGCTGAAACATATATATCTGTACCACTGATATGCACTAGAATAATCGGGAAGTATCCGCTCTGGAAGCAGAGATGCGGAGTTCTGTTGGAGATAGTCAAGATAATCGTATGTGGGAATAAACAGTGCATATAAATGATGAATATAAGTAAGTAGTATTTGTGTAAATTTAGTTATATTGAGTGTTTTAGTAGAACTCTAATTAGTGTTGATTTCACTGTTATTTTACTTTAATTGGATTTAAGTGTACAAACAAATAATTTTCATTTAATATATCAATGTATCAATCGTTTGAACCTGAAAACGTCACAATAGAAATTTTCAAAATGAGATTAAAATTTTCTTGTACTACTTCTTAAAACAACTAATCTATTCGGCCACATATCTATTAATTATCAGCTCCTAGTATTCTATATGTTTATGGTAAATCAGTAAACAACGAAGCTACATCTACACACTAAAATTTTTCTTGGTAAAACAATTTTGACAATTTTTCCCATTGAAGGGGGGTAAATGTACAGAAACTTAAGGAAAATATTAATATATTGATAATTATAATTAATATTAAGGAAACTTAATGGGAAAAAAAGTTTCCATAATACGGGGATTTTATGTGATATTATAGACAAATTTTTGTTTCTTAGAAAAAAATCTCTATCATTGTTAAGACGAGAGATATATGTCCTATATGTCTTTGGAAACACTTAAAATTTCATACAATTGGGAAAATTACAGTCATAAATATACTAATTCTCAAGTGATAAGGATATAAGCAAAGCGCGCATGCAATAACTTAGAATGTTCTGGTTCAAGTCAGACGTAGGCAGAAATGGGGTCCGACCACAGGTAGTTCTGTTGTCTGGTTATTTTAGAACTATTATATTTATTATTAGTAGGTGATATTAATTCATATTAAAAAACCTGCTTGTTGTTCTTTTAATGCTTTAAAGTCTGTTTCGCGCTCTGCCACAATTTAAATATAGAATATCGGAAACAACTTGCATCAAAATTAGGGAATTTTTCTTGGTAAAAGTCACTTTTTTGGATAATTTTCCGCATGCAATGAGAGTAAATTAATGGAAAAAATTAAGTTTCTTAATAAAAAAAATCTTTAACATTGTAATATTACTAAGAAAAATATTAATATATCTCTGGAAAACTTAACATTTCTTACAAATTGAAAAATTGCAGTTAAAAATAATATTTTTTATTGAAATAAATTACCTTAAGCAAAACAATATTTTTTTGGATACCTAGATGATATTCAGTACTTATGATTTTCTTAAAGAAACCATTTATTTTATACAAAGTCGGTACAGTTACAGATAAAGTAGTAATAGATTTACGTCAAAATTGTATTACAAAACTGTAAATCATCACGTCATGATGTTCTAAACATATAATAACAAAGTTTTCAGGCCTATAGTAGCAAACATGTTAAACATACAAGTACAGAAATTGCGGTGAAGATTGCAGTTCTCCTATCTCACTACACTAACTTTCCATACTCGATATAAGTTTTCTACAATGTAGATATGCATAGTTATCAAATATTTATTTATTACTTGTCAGATAAATATTTCTTAATAACTGTTATCACAACAGTTGTCCGATTACATACGGTAGCCCTTGATTTTTGCGAATTAACTGCCAATGTGGAGACACAACAGGTAACTGACGTGAAGTGGTTTTGGATAAGCACTAGAAATTTTCATATTTTGTTTGCCGTTTATGCATTAAATTCTAATTAAATACACCCTACCAGGACATTTTCATTTCGACGATATTTTCTTTCTTGTTAGGAAAAAAAAACAGAAATGCTAAACTTTTCGTTGTAATTTTACTTTTAAACACTTCTGTGGAAATTATCAGTACTTTAGAAATTTTACTATGAATATTTCAGGTTACATGAAAAAAAAATCTTCGAAAAATTATTTATTGTTAGAAATATTACTTTTAAAAGTAAAATACCTGTACGTGTTTGGGAGCACAAAATTGTCCCAAAATCGGCAGGAGTTTTATCAAAAATTTTTTAGTGTGTACCTAATACATCATTTTTTTATATTACCTTTTACCTGTCAGTCATCAGATTGGATTTTCTACTATATCAAAAATTATTTTGCATCGCAAACAAGCATTGTGCAAGTTTTTGCATATCAACTGAGTTATATCGTATTATACACATGGACAATGATTGCACCACCGCAAATGAATGCTGCATTCATTTTCATTATTACCGAACAGATGTTAATAACGAATTCGTTTGCAGTTAGTTAGTTTTTCCTGAAATATAATTTGTGACAATATCAAATGCAAATGCATATAAATACATGGAAAGATAAATCCTGCTTTTGTTGCCTATATGTATATAATTGGATGATGCTATCACTTGGTAAGTGTTATTTCTGCTAGAGAAAGAAAATTAATACTATAGCTTATTGTCCCAAATGGCCTATATACAAATACAGATTGGATAAGTATACACATGTAAATACAAATCTGTAAAAGAAGAAAATTATACAAAAGTTCTCTGTTTTATTATTATAAAGGAAGTAGGTAATAGTTTTGCTTTTAAGCGAAATGTAAACCACCACGACATTTTCGCTTTTGCAAAATGTATTTTCTCTTTTAGAATAGATGTAACACTTAAAAATGGCGAAGATGTTGTGTCAAATGTAATCTAGGATTTGTAGTTTGAAGTGAAACGGCTTTATACGTAGCTAACAAGCTGTAAGTAAGGATTTAAAAAGGTGAAAAGTTCAATAAAAGTTTCCGATGCCATTTCTAGTTTTATCCCGAGAGATTATAAGAACGTTTTTGGGTAGCGTCATCTAGGGTATCTCTGACCTTATACATAAATATTTACGTGTATGTAGCTACACACACACGTAGTTCCAAGGATACTATTAAAATATTTACTTTAATTGGCTAAAGTATTTTTTTTTCCATTAGTCATTTTGAGTCAGTGAGTCTTCTATATTTATTCTTTTTCAAAATTTATAATCGCATATGTCTTCAAAGTAGTTTAAATAACAAAAACATAATAAAGTTAGTTTGGTTTCCTATATTTTGTGCAAAATCGTGTTTTTAAATTGCTTTTGATATTCAAACATACATACATCACGCAAGGCGAATACAATCTGCCGAGGAATATTTTCTGTGCGAAAATATTACCAATTTGTTAGAAGAAGAAACCTTACGTTTCGTCGGCTTTCCGTCTTTCTCAAAGGTACATATTTTCCTTTTTTACTTCGTATTATATTTACCATTTAGATATCTTGAGTAGCAGTAGAATAGTGTATATCTACATTAGAGTTGTTATGCACTTTTTCTATTCACATACAATTTCCCTATGTGTAAAGTTAAAAAACAAATTGTCAATGCATTGGTAACTGGCGAGTAGGCAGCCAGATATACCACAAAAAAGTTATTATTTTGTTTTAACGATTGATTTGACATGACATATTCTGAAACTTTACCATAATTTAGTATTTTTATTATTTATTTTATTATTAATTAATGTATTTCAAACATGTAATAAACGTTATTAGTTGAATAACTAAAATAATTGTCTTTTCAGTAACTTAAAAAAAAAATATGTACGTATTAAACCAGTTTATTCCCCTTAAATGTAATTGAATGGTTGAAGCAGCCGACAAGCTCTAGCACAGTGACTATCACTAGTAGAAGCTTAATACGGCATGGAAAATATACGAATGCTATCGATACAACCTAAAAACTATGTTATATTTACAAGTTTGAAAATATTTATGAACGAGAAGCATGCACATATTGGAGAACTTCTGAAGCGTTCGTGAAAGAAGTTTTAGTCACCCTAGTTGAAATAGTTAATCGTGACAAACAATATACTATTAGAGGGTTTCGTATAAACGATTGGAACTATTACAATGATGAGAAATTTGTTAAGGGAATTAGCTTATCAGTACTCACTGGTTACTAAAAAGAATTGAAAATAAAACAGCAGAGAACTGCTTTGAAGGTTTACTAGTACGATGGCCCGAAGTTACACATGGGATTGTAAGGAAACTCCAGAAGTAATTTACTGCTTTTTGGCAAAATTAAGCAGAAGCATTATACAACGAAGGGCTGATTCGTACTAAGAATGTTATTGAGTGTACTTTAGGAATTTGGAAAAGCCTTTTTCCAGTGCTTTCTATTGTAATGAGCTGTAGCGTACCACCAGCAGTAATAATTATTATTCTTGAAGCTACAATATTGTATAATAATGCCTACAATAATCTAGATAAATTACCAGACGATGACCAAATATATAGCAAATGTGCTCAAAATGATTTTACAAGCGGTGCTGTAATTTTCCAGTAGGAATGAGGATGCTGTTAGAAGAACAATGGTTGATTATTTTGAAAGTTTATTACACAATAATGTGCGATTTTATGCATATTTTCTTAAAAAAAATATAATAAATTTTGTAAATTAAAAAATTATGATATTTTTTAGTACCCCGAAAGCTAAACTGTAATAACTCCTATTTTATAAAACTGCAATTAACAAATTATAGAAACAATGAATTTAAAGTAGCAGGATAATTTTAATAGTAATAAATTCGTATAAGAACATGGTAGGTAGGAGTTACAACTAGCACGTGAAAGACAGGCTTTCTCTGTTTGCTTCTATACACTGCAATTTGTTTTCAATTCTTTTTAGTGACCCTGAATACTTCTTTGATAACCTAAATCTTTTGACAAATTCCTCATCATTGCAACTGTTAAATAGTTTTACGAAACCCTCTAATAGCATATATATTTTTTTAGTTACTAAAACGCCAATTACTTTAGTTATTCAACTAATAACGGGCTTGAAATACCTTAATTAATAATAAAATAAATAATAAAAAATACTAAATAGTGATAAAATTTGGGAATATCTCATACGTCAAATCAATCGTTAAAAGAAAATAATATCTACTTTGTGGTATATTTGGTTGCCTACTCCCCAGTTACTATGGTATTGACAATTTCTTTTTAACTTTACACATAGGGAAATTCCATGTGTAATAGAAAAAGAGAACCCGGTATATCGGCAAGGGCCAACTTGGGAGGAGGAAATATCAGGCTAAAAAAAAATCGGTAAATTAGTGGCACATTCAATCATTCCTCATCATTCAGTAGTTTTTTTTTTTTTTTAGATCACAACAGTCGCGTTCGTATATTATTGAGAACCCTAAGGTACATCAATGCGTGAATCGGTATGTTTCATTGATTAAATGCAGTCAATTAATTTGTGACTGATGTGTCAACTTGATCCTTATCTCTCAAAAGTTTTAAATCGCAAGGTGTAGATAGTAAATAAGGTTCTCAATTATAAGTTGAAATTGTTATGTATAACATTTAAAATGGTATTGAGATAATACTATGAGGTCTCATTCATTTTATTTTTATATTATATTTATAAAAATGACACAATTTTTAGTGCAAAAAATATGACAAAAGTTTGGAACAATACTTAATTAATTAAATGTTCGTAAGAATTATACATATATTTATTGTTTAATCGAATATTATATTTTGATGCCTCTTCTTGAAAGTCTTGGCTCGAAGCTGCGTCTGATTCAAAAGCGAAGGTTTTCTTTCTTCGTCTTGGGTAAGGTACAATCTGTGCAATTCTAAATGCACAAGTTATATCCTTCAAAGCCTGTGTTGGAGCATTATAGATATATTGTTTGCTGGACTTTATTATTATCTTTCGAATTTTTTATTTTAAGGGAACAGTTTGACTTAAAGATAAATTACGGAAAGAACTGTCAAAAGTTGATTAATTAAAAACGGTTCCTTTATATACGTATGATCCGGATTTCCGCATATTTATTTTAAGCTTCATCACAAATACATCAGTTATGGAATGAAGAAGACGTAGAACAACGACCTTTAGAGCCAGCATCAATAAGATCAGAATACCAAATTACAAATTAAATGAAGAAACAGTAATACCAGATGTATTAAAAATAAAATTAAAACATAAATATGATGTGAATAATGGGTTTGAAGAAAGAAATAGATAAACATTAGACAGCACGCAGAATTTGTTTGGGAGTGATTTTGAAGGGTGGGTTTTTAGAAGAAATTGATAAATTTAATAGAAACATGACTTCAAGAAGGTTTGTTGTACCTATTGAGGTTCAATTTATTACTGTGCAACATTTTTTGAACTGTTTACCTTTTGTAAGTATAATATTTTTTTATGTGCTTTCTTGTTAATTTAGAAAGTTAGTTAGTAAACAATAATTTACAGATGTGTTCAATATTCGCTTTCCATGTGCCTCTGTTATTACAATGTTACCGCACTGGATTAAACCTCGCATTTATCACTTGTGACTTTATGTGTGCATTTTGAATTGCTCAGATTGTACAATCAATTTTGTATTTTATTGAAACTTTATGCAGTTTGAAAATTATGGATGGAATTAAAAGCCTTTGTTAGAACTTATTTAACCCATCTTATTTATTTTTAATTCTCATGCCATTACCATACCTTCACTGTTGGATAGCACAGTAAATGTAAATTAATTTCATACGAAAAACTATCATGTTTTATAATAAAATGTACCCAACTCGTATGTTTACTTGGAGTTACAAATATTTTATATATATACATTGCCTATGCTACGTTAATGTTAAGTCAACATGCTCGCCATCACTAGCTACCATAACTCGTTCTATCGATGTTTACAGTAGCACATACAAAAACATAATTATTTAAATTAATACGGCCGAGTCGAGCCTACCTAACACGCGGGCTAGGCCAAAGCGAAATAATTCTCAAAATGCGCACCTCCACAATCTGTATTTATCTATTAAATTATTAAGAATTTGCTAACCTGGAAACAGTTTGTACGTTCTGTTGTTGTACAACTAATTTTTGAGATCACTGTGGTTCATAATGAAAAATAGTGTAGTTAGATTAAAATTTGTAGCAGGAATCAAAAGAAACAAAAATAAAAAATGCAAGTGGTTTGAAGATGCAACACTTTCCCGCTAAGAAATCATCTTTCAGAGTGTATTGAACGTTGAGAATATTTCCTATATTTTTCAAGATTACTATCAAAGCAACAATATATGGATTAAATTGGAGAGTATATTTTAATAAAACAAACTTCTGTAGATATGTGACCAACAAAATATTTGGTGTAAGTGAAATGAAGATTGTCTTTGAGAATCATCCAAAATTGATGTCAATAATTTACGCTAGTTTATATTTAATATAAAAGATTATTTTATAATCAATATGAATGGAAATATTGTTATTTACAAATAGTATAAAACTCGTGTAAGTAAAACATTATAAATTCTAGACGCATTCTCTATTATCGTTGCATTGCTATTTGAATTTTTGATTTTTAATTAATGCTCAATGAATAAAGTAAATTTCAATTATTATTAATTAAACATAAAGGTAGTTTGAAATTTGTTAGGGAAAGCAGCATGTGTTTTTATTAACTCAGCACCAATTTATCCAACTACAATTACTCTAATATAAATATAGTTTACATATCATGAATATAACCCAATCGCGTTATTTTTATAACTAAGGGTATTGATTTTACTGACAAGTTTTACAATCGAAAAAATTGTAAATATCAATACGCTCATCGATAGCTCGAGCTAGCTTTCATATATTCCAGGAGACTGAATACAATTAGCGTGCATATTACAAATTGAGATTAGTGTGTTTCTGTTTCGGCAAATTGTATTATTTTCTGCGCCACCTTTTAACAATCTGGTGCACTTTCTTTTTAGATATAAATGTACAGGTTTTCTACGGAACTGGTTGTTTAGAAGTATTCGGGTTTACTAAAAATTTTAGTTTTCAAAACTGAAGATTTACAATAATTTGGTACTTCCTTTTTAAAACGTTTTAAGTTTTTTACACTTCCTCAAGGAAAGATATGTCCAAGTAACGAAGGGGAAAAAATAGAGGTTAAAGCGGGGGTACCCCAGGGATCAGTGTTGGGGTCTACCCTTTGGTATCTATTGCATGGCGAAGTGTTTGGAATGGAGTCGCATGGACGAGCTAAGATTATTGGGTTCGATAAGAGTGTCTTAGTCCGAATTACAAACGAGAACCTAAAGAGATTAGATAAATGGATGAAGAGAAATGCATTGCTGCGGGTGCCATAAAAAACTGAAGCGCTGATCATCACCTGCAAAAGGAAAACAGAAGTTTTAATGTAAGCGGGTGAAGATAGTACCTTAAAAGACTATAAATCACTTAGGAGTCTGGTTCGATATGAAAGGCAGCTTTAAAGAATACATCGAAAAAACCAGGCAAGGCTGAAGAAAGAATTGGAAGATTAAGACACCTACACAGAAAAAAAAATTGTTGTGAAAAAACCAACAATTGTAGCACAGTTAACTACAATTATAGTTAGGTGTTCTACAATTGTTGGTTTTTTTTGACAACAATTTTTTTCCGTGTAATGTCAAACAACGGAGGACCAAGTAGCGCCAAGAGAGCGGTTCTTGCCGGAGTGATTTACTCGATACTACTATATGGTACCCTTATATGGGCCTTAATGAATACTAAGAGTAGCTGCCTAGTAATAGAGAGGACACAAAGGAAAGTCCTGATTAGGGTAGTATCTGCCTATAAAACAATTTTGACAGTAGCACTCCAGGTCATCACACTGACCTGATGGCCAGTGAAAGAAAAGTAATCTACGAAAGGAGAAGCAATGAAATGGTAAGGGTGGCCAAGGATCAGACTCAAAAAGAGGTGTAAGAAAGATGGAACAATGCTGAAAAGGGAGAATGGACCAGGAGGCTCATACCAGACTTGAGCAAGTGGACAAACTGCCAGGACAGGAGGCTAGAGTTTTATCTGACCCAAGCACTCATAGGTAACGGATACCTCAGGTTATTTATAAAGAGGATAGGCAAGGCCACTGATAATGAGTGCAGGTACTGTGAGGAGGTAGATACCCCTGAACATGCTATTTACTCTGTCGACACTAGGAACCGATTAGGCAGGAGGTATATAAAACAGTTAAGGTGCAGCTGCCAGTCTCGAACCTGATAGATAACATGGTGCAGTCGGTGAAAAAAATAGGGGCGATACACGAAATTATCCAAACCATCATGAAAACGAAGGAGTCGCAAGAAAGAAGTTGAGGTCAATGGAGAGTAGAAGGAGAACTTAGGCTACTCGGTGCTCTCGCGGCAAAGATGTCCAACAGGATGGTTCCGTGGCAGCACTGGGAGAGACAGATGGGTGATTTTAGTGGGTATACCAGTCTTGCAAAATCGACTGGAAGTTTCACATTATCGCACAGCGCTCGGCGTGTGCATAAAGGATTTCCACCCACAAAAAAAAAAAAAAAACCCGTAGATTTTACATTACGCAGACTGTCCAAAAATTAGGAATACATAAAAAAAAAAAATTAAAAGTTGCAAAACCCATTTTTTCTTTCAAATAGAACTTTTATATTGTTGGATGTAGAATTGTATTCTACATAAAGTTTGCGTTAATTTATACTAGTATGGCACAATTTTTTTGTTTTTAAATTTTGTGAGCGGTTCCCAAACATAATCTTAAATCACGTACGCAATCCTTTATTGAGTTTTCTTTAAAATGTTTAAAATACGCCAAAACATTAATTTCAGTGTCGTCATTTATTACAAATCTTTTTTCAGTTGAAATCGGGTACAAAATGAAAAAATATCTTTCGTCGGGCATATTTCTCTCAGGAAACAGAGCAGCCTAGTGTGTACTTTTATATTAAACGATTAATTTGTTGGAAATATTGGCTCAATGAAAACAACTAATTACATCATGTGCCAGGACGTATCGACAATTTATTTGTCTTTTTCAATTGCTGAAAAATTAATTACATGTCGAATTTTCTTATATAATTATGTTAACGTTACTTTTTAAAATACCTTACTATTGATCCATAATTCTAATTACCAGAATATATTTTTTTATACATACAATTTATAATAATAATTTCTTCCATAATTACACATGAAAATTAAGTACTTAAAATACATTAATCAATTTAAAAAGGTCTGTGGAATAACCAAACATACATTAAATCCATTTATATTAGGAGGCAAACATAAAAAATTGGTTAGATTTACTTCAGTCATTAAACAACACTAATATAGAAAATAACGAGATGCTTTGTTTTTTTGATATTATTTCTATGTACCTTAATATCCCAATTACTGTAGTTAAAAAAAAATCGAAAAAAATGGTGTGAAATAGGAAATCACTACTTATGGATGAATTTATAAAAGCGGTACAAATAACACTCACATCAACATATTTTAAATATCATAAAAAAAAATATAAACAAGTTGAAGGCCTAGCAATGGGTGCTGCTATATCTAGCGTCATTGGCCAGTTAGTACTAGAAGATCTAGAAGAAACAATTATACCGAATCTAAACTTTAAAAATAAACTTTAGAATAGATATGTTAACGATTGCTTTCTAACACTCCCAACTATAAATTATACACTCACCCAATTCAATACATATCACCACAAAATCCAATTTCCTTAGAAATTGAAGATAAAAATAAAATCAATTTTCTGGACATGAAAATATATAGAGATAAAATAACATGTATATAACGTGGTACACTAAAGCAACAGCTATAAATCACAAACAAAAAAACGTAATCGCTCTATTCATTCATTCATTTAGTTAGGGTGGGCACCTACAGTCCGGGCACTTGAGCTAGGTGCTCATTGTACCGTCCCTATTAAATCTCTTACTTCCACTCGAGCAGCTTGGTATTCTCTATATAGCCCAGTATCTTGCCCAGTGGAAACTTGAGAACCCTCGAGGGCTCCGATAGATCTTTCCCTAAATATTTCTGCCTGAGTGCCTTCAATTCCTCACATGTGCAAATTACAAGTAGTAGTAGTAGTCGTTTCCTCCTGTAGTTCGCAGTTTCTGCACCACGGTTCGTTTACTTGACCTGTGTTGTATACATGTTTTTTTCAGGGGACACTGTCCAGTTACCAGCCCACTAATGGTCTTAGCTTCTTTCTTACTGCGTCTGAGTAGGTTAACAGAGAATCTAGCATCCCTATCCCCTATTAGCGCTTTAGTATGGAGTTGACCTTCAGTCGACCTCCATTTCTTTGTGCTTCCTTTATCTAACCAGATCCAGATCTCCCTTCTTGCGGAATCCTTAGCAATCCCACATAGTGGCTCTGGGCCTATGATGTGTCTTTTAGGGCCTTTCTTGACTAGTTCGTCGGCTATTACATTGCCCCTTATATCCTTATATCCCGGCCTTGATGGCAGCCTGGCTGTCCGTCATTATATTTATTTTCGTCCTCATGTAGCATCCTTTTGCAATCATTTCTGCACAGGCTGCAAGGGCGAATATCTCTGCCTGAAAGACCGATGTATGCTTCCCTAGGCTTATGGATATCCTTTGATTAGGACTGGGCCCACAAATGCCGGCTCCTGTGCCCTGGTTGGATTTAGATACGTCCGTGAACCAGTTATCAAGAGCAGTGATCTAAACTACGAGCCTGGTCTTTGTTCAGTATGAATATTTTAATCTTTTTAGTGAAGATAATTTCAGGTGCCATACTGCCCGTGAGCATTTGCAGCAATGGCCCGTCTAGCATCATACCCGTAGTATCGGTGTGCCCTCCGACCCTAAAGTTGGGATGCCACAAGTTGTTGGCTTTCATTCTAAGGATCGCATTCAAAGCCTCCGCTTTCACATAAAGCTCCAGTGGGGGGATTGAAAAATGTATCCGAATTTAGTATAAACCGTAGTATAAAAAGTACCCTTCACAAATGGTAAAGTCGATACAATTCTAGCGTATTATTATTAAAAAAATGTATTCTGGTAATTAAAATCATGGAACAATATTAAGATATATTCATAATAACGTTAACATAATTATATAAGAAAATTCTACCTGTAATTAATTTTTTAGCAATTGAAAAAGACAAATAAATTGTCGAAACGTCTTGCCACTTAGTTGTTTTCATTGAGCCAATATTTCCGACAAATCGATCGTTTAGATAAGAATATCGTTTAAGAAAATAAACTAAAGAGCTATTTAATTTTTGACAGACGTTTATCCGCTTTTTGTTTTTCCCATTAATTATCCCTAGCCTACTTGGTCATTTCAGTAGGCATTAACACATTCAAGTGGGTTTAATTTCTTCATTTTTAAATTTATTAAGTATATTAAGCAATTTTTAATCAAAAATCTTTTGCAAAATATGCAAAAGTGTAGGAGGTTCCATTTAAAAAAAAAATATTATTTTCTTCAATATCTCCAAAATGCGAAGCTCAATTATTTTTCTAATTTCATCATCATAATCAGCGGAAAAAATACTACTAGTTTCCTAATTTAACCGACTACGTAGTTCGAATAATAATGAAGTTAGCAGTTGTGTCGACATCATTTTGAACACACTGTATACTCGTGATTGCTTAGATGAGGGGCGTATTCCACATTAAACTTCTCGATTTGTGATAATAATACTATGGGAGAGTTCTGTAAATTAATGGAAATTTTATGCGTCCCAAAAAGTATATTCCGTTCTACTGTAGAGCTTATTTTGTTATAGTGTGGTGGTTTCGAACAATGTTGTATGTGACAAGGAAAGTTTCTGAAACGTACCTGTCCGCGCTTCCGGCTGTTCTCCACATGGTGTGATGTGTCGCTATTGTGGTGGGTCGTTCGGGTTTGGTTGGAAATCTTCCTCCTAAACGCCGGAACTGATCCGCCTCGGAATGTTCGGCGGCAAACCGGGCTTTCCGTCGCAACAATTGCACAGTCAGCGCGTACGTCACAACCATCACCACCATCGGGCATGTAGAAGGCCACTAGCGATCCGAATACGAAAAAAGCCCTGTTGTTAATCACACACTTGTTCGGCTTTGGCATGATGTTTTTCGGATTAATCACACCTGAAATGTTTCATTCGAGTCAGAATACAATAGGACAAATATTTCGCAATGAAGGCATAGTGCGTAGTGGAGTAAAGGATGCTGGGAATAAATAACAGAGTACGTGGATCGAAACGATTTTCGCGTTGTTAAAACTGCGCCTACAACGTGCTGCTATGGTTTGGCACCCCGGGTTTCGGAAATTCAAATGTGTATTTTTATTTATTCCTTATCAGCCTTGTCAAAACAATGTCAGAGTTTCCACTATTCTAAGTTTTATTAAGAATATTTATTTAATTGTTTGTTTCATTTCTTTTGGCCAGTTGTATATATTTAAAATCATTTATTTGTACATGTTGCGTACTCCCGTATTGTTTAGTATATTTGTTAGAGTTTTTCTTAGAGTTGCGTTCTGCGTTCAACGCACGAGTTGTATATTTCATATATATGCGGGAGGCCTTGAAAAGGGCAAGCAGTTCGTTGAAAGTTTTCGCTGTAAGTAGAGTTGTTTATTTTCTTATTGCCGTTGAGGTAAATTCATTTTTATTTTAAATTGTTGCTCGGTTATTTGATTGATTAGCTTTCAAGGAACTCCTAATTAATTATTGCTGTATTGTTTAATTGTGTACACATTTTGGATGTTAGATCAGTAATTATTGTAAAAACGTTCTAGAGGATTCCGCGAAAGTGTGTTAAATTATCCGTTTTCTTATTAATTGTTTTGTATTTTTGTTAATCACCTCGGGGAAGGTGAAGTGAAGCTTTGAGCTATTAAATTTTAAATTTCAATGTAAATTGTATCTATTTCTCCACGTGTAAATTATAGTTTAGATTTCATGACCGCGTGGATGATTTTTTTTTATGAAATTCCTTCTAGAACGAATCTTCCATTTTGTTTGTTAAAGGATTTTAAATCGTCCTTTGTCATATTAAATTCTTGCAGTTTTTGTTTGTCCAGAATCATAAATTCACGGTTCATTTTCTGCATCATCATTATTGTAATTAAATGTTTTTTTTTTTTCTTTTTTTTTTAAATAAACTTAATGATTGTAAATATCATTTTAAAATCACTAGTTCTTTTATTTTTGGTTTTGCCAGTTCTATTTTTGGGGATTTAAAAGAAAGTCTAATTTTACAATCGCCCACTTTAACTTTTTTAGAAGCTACCTTGAGATTTAAGTATCTCTGGCACCCTTTTGAATTCATTTTTGCTGAGCTAGCTAAATTAATTTTGTCATTTTTAATTTCTCTTAATTTTTTTTCTTGGACCTTCAGTTCACAGCATAATTTTTGGCAATCCCAACGTGTGGCGCGATATGATTGTAATTGTAATTAGTAAGATTAGGATCCCGTGTTTTGAATTTGTGAGAATTTCTCGTTGCGTTGACAAGGCTGACCGTGTGCGTTTTATAAACTTTTTATGTACACCGCTGCGAGAATGAAGATGGACAGGACCACGAGGGATCAGGAAGTGGACGTTCCTGGAGACCAGAGTTGGCGGAGCCAAGGAACTCATGGCAGGAAGGAGTCGGTTGTGGCAGGACAAAAGGGAAGGATCGACGAAAAGGAAATTGTGGCAGGAACAAAGGAAGGATGGACGAAAAGGAGATTCAGGGAGACAAAGGAGACAGTTTTAAGGAAAGTATTAGTAGTATGTATGAGATGATGGCAATGATGAAACAAATGATACAGAATTATGACAGAAGTATTGAGAAAATGGATGGATGTTTGAAAAAAGATTACCGTGTTGTTGATAAAGAAAAGAAAGAGATTCAGACGGAAGGGGATAAAATCAATCGGGGTTCAGATACTTCTAATGAGGAGAAAGTTGATGATAATGCTGTTAAATTGAGTAAAGAAAGGGAAGATAAAGTTGATGAAGTTGTTGATGATTTAGATAAAGAAAGGGAAGATAAAGTTGATGAAGTTGTTGATGATTTAGATAAAGAAAGGGAAGATAAAGTTGATGAAAATGTTGATGTTTTGAATAAAGAAAGGGAAGAGAAAGTTGTTGATGATTTAGGTAGAGAAAGGGAAAATAATATTAATAGTTTAGGTAGAGAAGAGGAAAATGATGATGAAAATGTTGATGATGAAATTGATGATGTTGAAATAATGGAAAATTATGATGAAAATGTTGATGATGAAAAGGATGATGAAAAATTAAATATTGTGATGATAGTTTTAAGTTTGAAATACAAGGTTGCGGAAAAGTTAGAGGTGATGATATACAAGGTAGCGAAAAAGTTGTTGGAGATGTTGGATCCGAAGAGGATGTCGAGGTTGAGGTTTTTGGTGAGTTAGAGGTAGAGAAAGAAGAAATCAACAATTCCCAAGAAGAATTCCCAGAAATAATCAACAATTCCCAAGAAGAATTCCCAGAAGTAATCAACAATTCCCAAGGAGAATTCCCAGAAGTAATCAACTATTCCCAAGAAGAATTCCCAGAAGTAGTCAGCAATTCTGAAGAAGAATTCCCAGAAGAAGTTATCAATTCCCACATCGAATCCCCAGATGTCGAAAATCAAATTGAAAGCAATCATAATGAGAAGTTTGAAGCTGAAGTCAAGGAAGTTACCAACCAAAAAGTATCCTTCGAAAATAAGTTGCCCATTATTGTCGTTGATGCCGAACACTCTCTTCAGATCAAGTCAAGCCCTGTCAAATTTAAAAATCCCGTTCCTGAAGCCATGTTGGAGCACAATTTAAAAGAATGTTTCTATTTTTCGAGTTATCCTTCTGGAGTTACAAGCGAGAGGTACATCCATGGAGTAGAGAAGTTCTTCATGATGCAGACCCACCACTGCCACACCGACTGCCACATCGTCTGCCATACCGACTGCTATGCCGATTGCTGTTGGAAACTGGATCAACCGGATGGTATGTTGATACTCCCACCACGACCCCGGGTAGTTTTCATCACCCGGAAGTGACGTTTTCACCCCTGTGTGCGGAGATACGGTATTGTTCGTTTGGTGCGGGAAACTTTAGAATATTAATTTTTCGTGTGCGTACAATTTTTAAGGAGAAACACTCAATTTTCTCCGAAACTTTCGTTTTCCCCTTAACAATTGGAGATGTGCTATGGTTGGCACCCGCGGTTTCGGAAAATTCAAATGTGTATTTTTATTTATTCCTTATCAGCCTTGTCAAAACAATGTCAGAGTTTCCACTATTCTAAGTTTTATTAAGAATATTTATTTAATTGTTTGTTTTCATTTCTTTTGGCCAGTTGTATATATTTAAAATCATTTATTTGTACATGTTGCGTACTCCGTATTGTTTAGTATATTTGTTAGAGTTTTCTTAGAGTTTGCGTTCTGCGTTCAACGCACGAGTTGTATATTTCATATATATGCGGGAGGCCTTGAAAAGGGCAGGCAGTTCGTTGAAAGTTTTCGCTGTAAGTAGAGTTGTTTATTTTCTTATTGCCGTTGAGGTAAATTCATTTTTATTTAAATTGTTGCTCGGTTATTTGATTGATTAGCTTTCAAGGAACTCCTAATTAATTATTGCTGTATTGTTTAATTGTGTACACATTTTGGATGTTAGATCAGTAATTATTGTAAAAACGTTCTAGAGGATTCCGCGAAAGTGTGAAATTATCCGTTTTCTTATTAATTGTTTTGTATTTTTGTTAATCACCTCGGGGAAGGTGAAGTGAAGCTTTGAGCTATTAAAATTTAAATTTCAATGTAAATTGTATCTATTTTCTCCACGTGTAAATTATAGTTTAGATTTCATGACCGCGTGGATGATTTTTTTTATGAAATTCCTTCTAGAACGAATCTTCCATTTTGTTTGTTAAAGGATTTTAAATCGTCCTTTGTCATATTAAATTCTTGCAGTTTTTGTTTGTCCAGAATCATAAATTCACGGTTCATTTTCTGCATCATCATTATTGTAATTAAATGTTTTTTTTTTTCTTTTTTTTTTTTAAAAATAAACTTAATGATTGTAAATATCATTTTAAAATCACTAGTTCTTTTATTTTTGGTTTTGCCAGTTCTATTTTTGGGGATTTAAAAGAAAGTCTAATTTTACAATCGCCCACTTTAACTTTTTTAGAAGCTACCTTGAGATTTAAGTATCTCTGCACCCTTTGAATTCATTTTTGCTGAGCTAGCTAAATTAATTTTGTCATTTTTAATTTCTCTTAATTTTTTTTCTTGGACCTTCAGTTCACAGCAGTGCGTATGTCGCGTCGCCTAGTTATTAGGTTGTTGTTCATATGTGAAAATTGTGCGAGGTATTTGATTGATCTCACATGCTTCCATTTGGCGTTTCATATGAAAAAAAAAAATGAGCAATTTTAAATAAAATCTCGATTATTCGCTCCGCTTGTTCAGAGTGACTATAATAAGACCCAATCAACATTTGTTTTTTTTTTCGTTTTTATACATGTCAGCCTTAGCATTATTACCAACTTTTTTCGGCTTAAAACTCTGAAAATGCAGCTTTGAACATCAAATAATTAATAGTGGTTGCAGGAAAACATTAATTATTTGATGATTTCACACTATGAATTCTACTTTAAATTGTATTATTGAAGTTATTTGGTAATTTAGCTAAACTCGTGTATATTTTATGTTATGTATCTTATCCTAAATGTAGTAAACACGAATTTCATTAATTTTGGTTGTCAAAGACACAACAATGCCTCAGTACTGGTTCGAAAACACACACCGGAATTCTTAAGCTATACAATATATACAAATCTATCTTGTCTTGACACTTATTTTCTTGGTTTTTTGGTCTTCTTTAAAAATAAACTAAAAATATGTCAACGATGTTCTGGATTATCTTAAAACCCTTCACAAGTTACTTTTGTATAAAATCTAAATTGTAACAATGACATGAAATTATTTATAAATATTTTTGTTTATTTGATAAATAATAAAATCATAATTACTTTCGTTGTTATATATATGATGATTTGATTTTTTTCTAAGCATGAAAAGCGTTATTAAATTTGTAATGAAATATTAGATTTCTAAAAAGTATTGGTGTAGTAATTATCAAATTAAGCTATATAGTACAGTGAAGTATTGTGTGTCTATTTTATGATTATAATTTGTCCATGGATATGATGAGTTGACTTATTTACTAGCACTCGAACTTCAGAAAATAAATGTTTACCCAATCCTTCTTCTTCTTTCTTCTTTCTCTCTTTAAGCCTCTATAGTCCAGGCACTTGAGTTAAGTACTTAATGTACCATCCCTATTAAATATCTTACTTTCACTCGAGCAGCTTGGTATTCTCTATAAAGCCCAGTATCTTGCTCAGTGGAGCACTTGAGAGCTCCAATAGATCCTTCTCGAAATATTTCTGCCTGAGTACTTTCAATTCCTGACATGTGCAGATTACATGTAAACTCGTTTCCTCCTGTAGTCCACATCTTCTGCACCACGGTTCGCTTACTCGACCTGTGTTGTATAGATGCTTGCTGTGCCCTGGCTGGATTTGGATCCGTTCGTGAACCAGTCATCAAAAGCAGTGATCTCACTACGCGCCTGATCTCTGTTCGGTATGGAGGTTTTCACCTTTTCAATGAAAATATATTTCGGGTGCCATACTGTCCGTGGGCATTTGCAGCAATGGCCCGTATCATATCCGTAGTATCAGTATGTTCTCCGACCCTAAAGTTAGGATGCCGCAAGTTGTTGGCTTTCAGCAGGACGAGGCCTACTATGGTCTCCAAAGAAGGGGTCTCTGTGCTGTTGATTGCACCAGTGATTCCCAGAAATGCTTGTCCTGAGACTTTTGTCCTTCTCCACCAGACTACTGTTCCGTATGTTATCGCCAGTGTTATCACGGCAGTATATAGCCAATGATCGCCCTCGCCTTTAGATTTTACCATCAATTCTCCTGCAACGCCAGAATAGTTGCCTTTTATATACCTTTTAATAACCAATTTTCAATGTTCGTGTTCATTCTTGGTTAATAGTACAAACTTCTTGCCTGGGCTTTGGTTTTTGTGATTCCGAAGTGTCCTTGATGTACTTCTGTTAACATGATTTCTTTTAGTTTTTCTAGTATTATCGTCTTGTCCTCATAAAATGGTAGTTCCTCAATTAGTTCAATATTTTGTGGCATTTTACACTATATTTCTAAGTCACTTTTCAATTTATCGTCACACGGCCATCTTCTCCAGATATTCTCAACTGCGCTTAGAATTTGGTCCTCCTCTACTGCTTTTTGGATTAGTTTTCTTTGCTTCACAGTGATATTAAGAGTACTTTTTATGAAGTGCACCATCTCTGATTTTTCTGATGTATCTTCTGTTATATAATTTCTGGAAAGCGCGTCTGTTACTAACAAATATTTTCCAGGGAATAGGATACCTCTAAGTCATATTTAAGCAGCTTTATTTTTAATCTCTGCTGCTGGTTTGATCTTGTTAGCAATATTTTTACCTATAAATCCGACTAAAGTTTTATGATCTGTGACTATTTTCAGTTTGTGTCCATATATAAAATTATGGTGTTTGTTACATGTAAAAGCAGTTCCCGACAACTTTTTTCTGCTTGTGAATAGTTCTTTTCACTTTTTGCTATGCTCCTAGAACTAAAATATACTGGTTGACCTACTTGTATCATACAACAACCTAATCCTTTTTTTGATGCATCTGTTTGGATTGTAATATCTTTAATATCATCAAAGTTGGCTAATACTGGAGCTGACGTTAAAATAGCTTTAATTTTTTTACTTCTTTCGTATGTCATTCTACTCATAAAAATTCGTTGGTCTACTTTAACAATTCCCTTAATTTGTGTGTAAGGTTTCATAAATTTGGTATATAAGATCGAAAATAGTTTAAAAGCCCTAGCATTCTTTGTAGCGCCTTTACATTTTGCGGAATTTTCATATCTATTAATGACTTTACTCTCCCCGTATCTGGTGTGTCTCCTCTTTACTATACACGTTGTCCAAATATTTCACCTGTTTTACTCGGTATTGGCGCTTATCCTTATTGAATTTTACATTTAACGTTCTGACTCTTTTACTTTTTTTAGAATCTCATCATGCTCTTGGTCGTTTGCCCCTGCAATTAATATATCGTCGATGTAGATTGCGATTAGATATTTATTCGAACAGGTAGCCTACTGAATTTGTAAAACCCAAAAGGGGTTGTAAAAACGTATATGTCTGTTGACTTCTTATATAGCCAAACATGATAAAACCCTGTCTTTATATCTAGTATACTAAAAAATTCCTTCTCTGAAAATCACGATGATATTTCCTCCCTTCTGGGAATTGGAAATGATTCTTTCTTGATGTATTTAATTCTCTCGAATCTAAACATAATCTTAAGGGAGTTAAAAATTGTATTCTTTGTGCTCCTTTTTGTGAAAAACCGCTCAATCAAATCGATTCAAATTTTCCGTACTTGTCATCTGAAATCAAAAGATAATTTATAGTTGAAGATTTAAAAAAGAAAATTGACGAAGAGAAGTTTCAAAACCTCAAAAATAGATTTTTTCTTTTTCAAATCCGATTTTTTTTCTGGCCCTGCCGAATAAAGTTGTTAGTGTTAATTAAACCCGATGCGTTTATGTACATATTAAAAAAATAACAATATGTTAATTAAGAGCTGGGAAAAAGGAACATAAAGAATGTAATTTTCCATAGTAAATAACAATGAGCTCTGACCCCCTTAAGGATTTATCAGGCTTTCTTATAATTACTAAGTTTTACATTTTCTATGTTTGTAGCTATCTTCTAATATATTAAACGGTTGATTTCTTGATATCTCAAGATGAGTTAGAGTTGAAGCTAGTAGAGGGCGCTATGCCAGTGGTAAACTCAAGAAGGATACCCTTAACAATGAAAAATAAAGTAAAGGGGAAATTAGATAAGTTACAAGAATTAAAAGTTACAGAGAAAGTAAATGGTGCTGCTGAGAGGGCACACAACTTAGTAATTATATTAAACGGTTGATTTCTTCGAAATATTGGCTCAGTAAAAACCACTAATTACATATGGCAAGACGTCTTGACAAATTTATTAACCTTTTTCAGTTGCTTAATATTATTCAATGATTCTAATTACCAAAATACATTTTTTTTAATATTTATAACGTCATTGTTATTGACATAAATTTTTTATATAAATATAAAAAAATGTATTTCGGTAATTAGAATCATGGAACAATATTAAGCAATTGAAATAGACAAATAAATTTGTCAAAACGTCTTGCCACATGTAATTAGTTGTTTTTATTGAGCCAATATTTCGAAGAAATCAACCGTTTAATATAATTACTAAGTTGTGTGCCCTCTCAGCAGCACCATTTACTTTCTCTGTAACTTTTAATTCTTGTAACTTATCTAATTTCCCCTTTACTTTATTTTTCATTGTTAAAGGTATCCTTCTTGAGTTTACCACTGGCATAGCGCCCTCTACTAGCTTCAACTCTAACTCATCTTGAAAGCCTTAGTCAAATCGTTATATCTATGGACAGATTATCACTGAAATTTTATATTTAAAAATAGTGACAGAAAATTCTTATTTTTGTGAGATACTCTGTAAATTCTTGTATGGTATCTGTTAATGCATTTATGTAGTAATAGGAATCGAACAATGCAAAGTAATCCCCGTGAAACAGAATTGCAAAATATGATAATAAGGTGCTTTTGCAGTAGAAACTGTAAAAGGCCCAAACTTTTAAGAGATAGATTGTCTTTGAATCATTGAAATAGCAATTGAAGACGAGCCTTTTCCTACGATTTAGAAAAATTTTGAAGGGAGAGTGCGAGAAGACATCTGCTTTGGCAGCGATAATACTATTTCGATTCCAAAAAGATTACAAAAGAAGATTCTTGATACTGTAAAAAGCTTTAAGAAAGTAAGATCAGTTCAGTAGTGATAGAGGTGGGAAAACGATGTGCAAAAAGGCGGGAAAAATAGTAAGATGTGATTGAAAATCCAGAGTACTCAATGGCAAATAAAAGTAATTCTGAGTGGTTTTCAGAAAAATATGAATTCCACTGTTTCCAGTGTTTTATTGTTGAGTTTGTTACTGGGTGCAACAGATTGGGCAACAAAGCAATATAACTCAATTATCTCTTGAATAGTGTCTAGGAGTATGTATACATCCTCCTTGGTAGTGTGTGATCTTTTTTCGTATAGGACGCATGTTCAAGGAAATCCGTCAATTTCGTTACTATAATTGCGATTTTTCAAAATATATCAGTGTTTTGTGGTAGTTTTGTGCTAATTATAAAAAGACAGGAAATGCGTTAGCCAACTTGATGTAACCATCATAGTTCTAGCACAAAAAGAATAAAAAAAATCTCTTGAGATAACACACTTACGGACTCCGTCAAAGTTAAGCGTTGTCGTTGCTGTTATAGTAAGAGCTCCAGGCGAGGTTTCTCTATTCCAATCTATTGTGCACTGTCGACTTATTTAATGTCGTCGTCTACAGCGCAGTGACTATCAAAACTACTCACCATTTGGACAAGTGCGCGTCCGACTTGCGTCGGCTGTTCCAGATAAATGATTTATTGAGGTATACAGTTGTAAAATCCTAGGCAATTATGCAAATCAGGTAGAAAAATTGGATTATTCATATATCACAAGTAAAGTTGTATATTGCGGTTTGAACCTGTTTTGAATAGAAATATCTCTTTCCTCTTTCATAAGTTTATGAAATATAATGCCCATTTGACTCTTAAAACTCACATAGAAAGAAATATAGTTTCGTATTCATGGTAAATCTCGTGTATAATTGTTTTAGAAACGTACGAAATAATAAACAGAGAAGACTTCACTAAAACTATAGCTTCAACAAATATTAGCTATATTGTAAGCGTTTATTAATTATTACTTTTTTTTAATGGAGACTTCAATAATATTTAATTATTAGCATTTACTAGCAGGACCCACATACGTGTAAGTAATGCTGCAAAATTGCTAAGAAGAAGAAAATAAAAACTATGTTTGTCCTGGTATTATTATTTATTTAAGTAAACATGCTAATTCCAAATATAAACAATATAAAATCTAATAAGCAAAATAATATTGCAACTGGTGTTTGCCCACTATTACTAGCTGCTTCACAGAATATTCCCAACCTTCCATATTTCTTGAATTGCACTTGTAATTATTTCTGCATAGTGTCATACAATAATCCTTTAAAGCAATTTTGTTAAATGAAGGGATATATACCTTAATTGTAATAAACAATAATTTTAATAAAGTATATAAATTACTACATTACTGAGAATAAAGTTTTTGATGTATTGTTTATGTATTTTTTCATATATTTATATAATATAAAAAATACATAAACCTGCAAAAAAAATCATATAGATTCATGTTATTATTTTTACAAAAATAAAAATATTTGAATGAATCCATTCTTAAATTTATAAAATTTTTAAAATGTAATTATATATAATTATATTTGTTCTTATTTTATTAATAATTTTGTGTTGCACATATTTCCTTCTAATTCTGAAATTAGGAACATTGTATGGGAGTATGTAGTTTTCTTGATCATTTGAATTCATTCATCATATAAATATTTAAAAAAAAAAGTTTTTAAAAATTTATTGCTCTACCATGTAAGTATATGAGCTCGTTATTCAGCAAAATTTGACTCCCTGGATTACAAAGTAGAAGGTGCATACTAATTGTCGTAAGCCGCCGTGTTTTATAATTGCCCCAGATTGAAATGCATATAAGGAATTAATGAATTTATAATTTGGCTATTGAAATTTCAAAGCAAAGGTTTATTCTTAGTAATGTGATAATAATTGATGTAGTTTATTAAAATTTCCCCATAATACAATTGCCCTGTAAATCTTTAACAAAATGATTGATCTACAGGACATGTGTGATTTTCTTACGAATAGGAATTTTACGGCGTTTCTTATCTGTGGATAATTATAATAATAATATTTATTTAAACTAAAGGTAATGAACTTATGAAGTGTTACTCTCTTGTTTTTTAATACATTTCTTATTTTAAAAATAAATTACATATAAATAAAATTTAATATAAATAAGTGAGTAATTAATACAACTCGATTTGTTATCTATAGATTCACTTGATTATTTTTAAACATAAAATAAAAGCTTTAGTTTTAAAAGTCACTTGGTCTCAAACTGTAAAACAGATATTTCAATTCAAACTGCGCTCAAACCCCAATATTAAAGGTTTGCTTTGCATATTAAATATAAGATTTACCTGATTTGCATAATTTCGAAGCGTTTTATGACTGTATATCCTGTAAAAATATGACGTGAGCACAATTTTTACGGGATATATTGCAACATCCGATTCTACTCAATTATTTTATTGAGTAGAATGAAAAGAATTTGAATATTTCTTTACGGCTGCTGGTAATAGACACTGCCAGCTGTTATGCTTATTTGCAGTTTTGAGATAAGATCGTAAAGAGATGTAAACACCCGACTAAAATATATAATATTAAAATATTAATATATATACACATATATATTTAGCACAACTCCGTCAAAATATTTTTATATTCCGGATTATTCAATATTAAGCTAAATTACCTACATAAAGAAGAGAAAAAGAAAACGAATCAAAGATCTGATTCGTTAGAAATTCTTAACTATAATTTGGCGACTTAAGATTGTCACAAATTACAATAATATGTAACTATTGTGACTGCTTAAATAAATTTACTTTTAATTTAAATACCTACAACAGAATTTTTTTCTAACTCAATACCTCACTGTCATTATCTGTTAGTTAAAAAACAATCTTTTTATAAATTACATATGAAATATAATAATTGTAGTCTTTACCGGACATATTAAAAATATTTACTCTATTGAAGATGTGATAAAAGGGTTCTACTCTTGATGAATAAATTCAAATCCTTCTATTTGAATCGAACATTTAACCGAAAAATCTGGAAAACCGAAAGAGCACAATTTTTCTTCCTTCCAGTACAAATCAGCATGGAACGATAGCATAGAAAAACATCGAAAATTTAAAAGTGCGATAACCAACTTGATCTATCCGCAACCATTTAATTCTACCTAGTTTCCTGGTACTATCTTGTCTATAAATGCTTCCTACATCCTTCTTCTGCAAAATAACAGCATGGCAGCCATGTAACTATGCCTCTGGTGCTGAGAAACATTAAATCTATTACCGTTCTATCTCCCTTTCCTAACGTTAAATTAAAATCAAATTCTTTTGAGAAAAGTAAATCGGGGTGAGTAAGTGATAAGTGATTGAAAACATAACACAACATAATATGCTTAAATATAATATAAACGTATGTATTTTTCGTATATTATATTTCATTTATAGATCCATATGGTTCTTATTGGAAAACCTTTTACTCCGTTGTGTTTTTTTTAAAGCAGGTTTGCTTATAATTAATGTACAAGCAACTGCACATACGTAAAAAGGAATTCTAGTATGTAGCTGTTCTGTTACTGAAGATTCTATACGGTGCTGTTATGAGCGCCAGTTTCATAATAACATCAAAGGTGGTGCTCATATTACCGTCAAACCTTGGCAGTTAGCGCATTCTTATTTTAGGCGGTAATGATAAACTCTTTGACAATATATAACGCTCGGCATTGATCGTTTACCGTTCATAAGCATATTATACCCCGGTGTGGAGCGGCAACATTTTATGACACACTAAGTATATACACGAACAAATTTAAATTGACTCCTAAGTGAATATATTATCGATCTATTTCGGAACATCGCGCGCAAATTCTATTAGTAACGCTATCGATTCGATTTTGGCTTCCTAAACAGTATGGTCGAAAGTGTAGTTCTGGTAGTGTTAGACAATGACGTATTGAGTCGTCTTTAAGTAAATTAACACCGCATACATTCGCTTGATCGCCAGGAACTAGTACCGCCCGATATTTATATCACCGCAGGAGCTGCTTTATTGTGAAATAATGTGGCTAAACTTCCGAATACTGTCAACTCCACGGAAATTGCTGCATCGGAGACAGGGAGAAAATAATATAATATAGAAGTAATTTTGAGCGTTCTAGAATGTTTCTGGGAAACCGAAAAGTTTCTGCACGAATTTAAAATTGCTTTCGTAGTTTTATTATAATACCGAGAAGTATTGTAATTTTACGTACAAGGTTTCCCGAAAAAAAGCAGTGACGCTTTAGCGCTCACATACTTTAATTTGAATTTTTAAAATTGCGTGTCTGGAGCGCGTAATGTTAAAAACAGGCAACGAGCCCAAATAACGTTTTCCAAACATGTTACATCTAAGATGTGTAAGGCATAGCACACATCGCATTGCTGAACTTATTCGTGAAGAATTTCCAATGTTAATTCACTAATTAACTCATTTAAAACGATTTTATTAAAACCATCAACTAGGATAAAGTTATATAAGGAAATTTACCCGAATATACCTTTGCCGCCAGAACTTTTATTAACACGATTAGTAGCCACTTTTTTTATGTCCAACACTTTCGTATTTTAAAATCTTTTGTGTTAAAGTTAAAACGAGATGGTTCCGGTGTTAACAGCAGTCCAAGCATTAATTGTAAAAGGCTATTTAGTCACAATTAGAAATTTATTAATACAACTTCTCAAACGCTAACAACAAAGTTGCTCAGTTTCTAAAAAAAAAATTAAAATAAAC
>RXPK01003591.1:0-64046 GCA_004143645.1 Protaetia brevitarsis | reverse complement strand
TGTAAAATGCTTTATGTAATAGTACTGATTGGAATGTACACAAAGTAGATAGTGTAAATGTTACAAGAAACTGTAAGTCACAGGTAACTGTATATGATAGAAGCAGAAATTAAAAGGTTCCAAAAATCACTGTTCCAAACTATTATGTATCAGTATTGATTGAAACAGTTATTGGAAACGTAGATTAAATCAAAACATTTTTGTCTCCAACTTCAAAACTTTGAGAATGAGAATGAAAGCTTAATATATCTAAAATATGCAATAAATAGCTTTATTCAAACAAGGATTGGCAATCGTTGGAAACGATCGTCTTTATTTATATTCATACCTGAAAGGCAAAAAATGTCATGCCACTTAAAAAGATTAACTTTTAAAAACAATACACAGACAAAAATAAAGTAGTCGCAATAGTAAATAATTAGATGATCTAACAGTTGCTGAATTATCTGGATATTTAATTTATCTATACATATACTTTCGATGTGTTAATTGATATTTTGGAACTAATGATATACAATTAGTTTATTTAACCAAAACATTTTCTTTATGACTTAACTTTAGTTATTATACGTTGATCTAATAACGTCTACATAGAGATTATACCTACTAGTATATCACAATACATTTAGACAATTCTTTTGTTACGATAAATCAACTATATTAAATGGGTAAAACAAAAAGAGTTTGTATTTATGGTTTCTACATAATTATGCAGCTCTATTTACTTACTTTTTCGTGCACGTCCTCGAACTTGCACTCAGCTCCTCACTATTCAAGGTAATGCTACAAATAACTTATTACAAGATTAGGTCTATCCCATTTGATTGAAGATATTGCAGGTAAGTAACAAGGTAGAGAGATGAAAATTAAAATAATTTAAATGAACTAACTTTGAAAGGATATACACTTGCAGTGACGTCTATCGACACAGTAAATCGCTTAAACAGCGTGTTAAATACCGTACCAGTTATTGTAGATGAAGTGGATTTAGAAGATAAGGATGATTCAAAGAAAAGCTGGTAAGTTTTTTTTGAATTAAGTTAAACAATATAATCTATGTGTTTTTAAGATGGTTGTACTTTGTTTATAGCATACTAATTATTTTACTTTGTCACGGCTATTAGATTTTGAGAGAGTTTTATTGAAGACATAGATTGTAGGACATGCTGCTCTCGTTATAAAATAATATTTTATTTGGTAAATTTACATGGCAAAACTACAGTGCCTAGAAAGTTTATCTAAAAAGTGACGGAAATGTAATCAAAACTATAACTGCTGAATTCTTGTTAAACAGCAATATTTCATTGGTGCCAAACTTGTCAGTAGATGAAATTAATTGGTTATCTCCTACTGAAAGTCTGTCTTGTGAAATGCTTGAATAAATTTTATTTAATGGCTTCATCAATTTATCGATTTCTAAAATATATCATATACACATCATCATATATTTATTAATATAAGCTGTAATTATGTATCTACACGGATTTTGCATAGAAAAAACTTTTTTTTACTAACGTTTTAACTTAACTGTTCAAGTGATCCTTGATAATCCATACACGGAAAAATAAGTATGATATAAGATATATTAATGAACACAATTGATGGCGAGATTCAACATATAAGCATATCTACAACGCTTATAAGCTTATGTGTAAGTCTGTATTTATCTATAATATACACTTACACATACCTATAGATGATCTTATAGGAGGTACAGATATGCATAGAATGAAGCCGTAAGTAGAAAATCACGACATTTATGTAATGTGGTTAAATTGGCCAAACCTGCCAGAGTATTTTTAACGAATATAGTATATAAAATACCTAATTTGAATGACAATGATTTTTGTAGTTGAATTAGTCAAAAAAATGATAAATATATCCAGATAGTTTTATAAAACCTAACTGAAATAGATAAAGTCAAATTGTGGTAACCAAAGTGGCTACTTGTTTATATATCTAATCTAATGAATAGTGCTAATTTGGTTATTCTTATAGACAACTTAAAAGCAATAAATTTTAAATAGATATTTTTTTAATTATTTTGATTGTATAGCTGATTTTTGACTAAATATTTCAGGCATTACATCTATTTTTATTAAAACAATGAAAACTACAGGATTGGTCCTTACTCACAATCTATTTAATTTAATCTATTTAAAATTAATATTAAATAAGTTATAGCCACTAGTTTCGGGAAGAAACGTCAAAATAAAAGGAATAAATTTAAAATTCAGAGCCATCTACTCGTAAATAGCAGAAATTAAATTTACTAGAAAACTATAATCTAGGTTATCAATATTTGTTAAGAATAACTATTTTATCACAGACCACCTCAGTGATTTTGAAGACAGCCCTTAAATATTAATAATTCCTAAAATAATTAAAAATAATGGCGGTTCATATAAATCTAACCCCAAATTAACATATTGTGAACATAAATTATAAAAATCTTATTTACTGGTTAATATTGATTTGGAACCAATTAATTACTTTCTTTTTTTAGGTGGGATATACTTGATGAAATACTAACTTGGCTGCGAACGGACACTCTAATAGGGTGGCAGGTAATTCTCGGAGTACAGGTTGGACTTTCGGTTCGACGGGCCCCTGTATCGGTCAATAGCATGGAATGGTAGGAAAATTTTATAGGAAATTCTAGACGATTATACTGGTAAAAGTAAGGATTTAAATAATTCAGGAGTAATATCTATGATTTTTTAGGTAAACACTTCGTGGAACTTTGATATTTTTGATAGTGTGGCATAAAAATCGTTATAGGAGTTCAATATCAACCGTCATCTTTCGTGGCCACAGGCAGAATAGGGTTTTAAACTAAATTACCAATAATCAGCCTTCGATTGTTATTGCTGTCAGGTAAGCCAACATTGAATTCGAATAGATACCAATAACTGGCATTAAGATACCGTTGTTTACTCTAGTTTGAGGGGAAAACAGCAAAAGTTACCAAATTAACATCCCGAAGAATGAAAAAAATCTCCCCGAGCAAAATATAATAAAAATATATAAAATATACCGCGTAAGCTTGAATTAACATACAAAATAAAGTTTACATTTTAATTAAGGCTGTACTTAGCACATTTTTAACAAATTCAAAATTTGACTGTAAAGTAGGCAACCGAGTATGCACTTCAACTTAGTTTAGTTTAGTTTCAATTACTTCTTCATTTGGCTTTGAAATCTGTTTTAGACGACTCTAAATTATATACCATACGCCTGATTCTATAACATTAGTTACATTTGACAGATTGAGGATTGGACATTGTGCTACCTCATACATATAGAATTGAGGTATGTTGAACCACTTCTTTTTCAAATATCTCAAAAAGTAATCGATATTTCAATCTAGAATGAGTGAAATGGAATTAAGATGTTTATTTAATTAATAATCCCTGGTTGCACCATGCATAAATAAAAATATTGTTATTAAAATTCATATATTCATTTGCAATTTTATATTTCAAGCTCATATTGAAGTTTGTTTTTACTGCTAATTACGCTCTATCGTATAAATACGATCTGAACCAATAAAAATAAATGTACAGTTATTAAACTATTGTTAATGATAACTGTAACATATTACAACTTAGATATCAAGTCAAATTTGTTTTAATACAGCTCACACTTCAAAAACATTTGTACTGCAGCAAACAGATCGTGTTCGATTGCATCTACCGCCAGCTAGTCTATTTTTCGTACATGTAGTTCATATGGGGATCTTCTTTATAAACTAAGTAGCAGCCAGCCGTTTTCGGCAATCATAACTATAGTTTTAGTATATAAATAAAATTCGGTTCCATGAATATTACACAGAAGATCATTAATGTAGATGAGGAACAGTAGTGGTCCGAGAATTAATCCTTTAGGAACCCCATTCATTCATTCATTCGTTCATTCAAGTTAGGGTGGGCACTTGATGTCCGGGCATTTGAGCCTCTTATTTCCACTCGAGCAGCCTGGTGTTCTCTATAAAGCCCAGTATCTTGCCCAGTGGAAACTTGAGGACCTTCGAGGGCTCCAATAGATCTCTCCCGAAATATTTCTGCCTGAGTTGTATAGATGCTTTTTCAGAGGACAGTGTCCAGTTACCAACCCAGAAATGGTTTTAACTTCTTTCTTACTGCGCTTGAGTAGGTTATCAGAGAAACTACCATCCCCTTCCCTGTCAGCGTTTTGGTATGGAGTTGACCTTCAATCGACCTCCATTTCTTTGTACTTTCTTTATCTAACCAGGTCCAGATCTCCCTTCTTGCGGAATCCTTAGTAATCCCACATACGGGCTCTGGAGCCATGAAGTGTCTCTTAGAGCCCTCCTTGGCTAGTTCATCGGCTATTACGTTGCCCTTTATATCCTCATGTTCCTCATAGGAACTCCATATTTGATGCATTCTAGATACGATTGCAAACCTTTCCAGGATGTTAGTTGCACTTTATCGTTGTGCTAAGATTGTATTAAATTCAATGATTTTTCCCTTATCCCATAATATTATAACTCTCACAGAAAAATTGAGTGACTCACCAAAAGAAGAAATAGAATAGGAAATTTAATTAATTTAATTTAATTTTTTAACGTTAACAAGTTTTATAAGACGATAACACATTTACATTTACGAACAAACAATATGAAATACAGACTGTCTCTCAGTTTGTATTTTATATTGTTTGTCCCTAGTTTAATAATTCATACTTTGCAATAACTTGAAAAAGACATTAGAATGTTGAAGCGCCGTTAAATTTAAATTATGCTTTTCATTTGAGCCAAAAGATCCACTAACACTTGTCACGTAATTACAATATAATTAACATTAAAAGTTTTGCATAATGTATCATCGGTTGCCGATTTTTCGTAATTTTCCTATTCTGAAATTATGCAAAAAAAAGAACAAAAAACGTTTTTTTGTTTTAAGGGAGCGCTTCGAAATTAATTATGGTTTATCAGTAAAGAAACCTTCTCGAATTTTATTTCGCTTTAAACGAACCTTTAAAACCACAAAAAAAATGAGTCTTTAGTAAAATTCGAAATAATTTTCAACATTAAAATAAAATTTAAAATATGACATAAATAAACCCCGTACAATTGAAAATAAAAAAAAGAAAACATCATCAACTGCTGCGTCTGGTGGTAACATTAATTTGTTGATGGATTCGATTCTATTAAAAATTAAACAAACCTCACTTTTGCGTTCTTAAAAATGAAACCAGTTTAATGAACCAATTTAATGAACTACTTAAAGTAGTTTATGTATAGTAGAATAATTTATTACTTTGAGGTTAACAGTATGAAATATGCCTGGAATATAATAGATGCTCTGTAATTCTGTGCTTCCGAAAACACTTCTGGAACCAATCTCCCAAAATAAGCATACTCTAAAATTAAATAGTAATCAATATTTACGTCATTTATTACGCGTACGCGTTCGCATTGTGTTCAAGACGGTTACGATATTTGTATCATCTCATCATACATTTCGCATTTCCTCTTCTATCTAACGCCGACAGTAAAAGAAAGCTGATTTGTAATCCTGACGGTCCGCCTCGTTCTTTCAGATTTATTGCGCGACATGGGAGTCGATCGAGTGAGAGTGTTTTTTTATGTGCGCGTGCATTTTCGCTATAAATTCGCGCCGCCTTTACGACACCGAAGACCTGAAATTTCTGCGGTAAAGGAGCATGCGGTATGTCCTTACGTAGAACACACACCCATACATAAACAGTTAGGTAGATATACGCACGTAGATCAGAGTATCTGTATCATGTTCGATGTCCATGGCGTCCTAACGGTTCGAAATATTCCGGTCGTTGCCTCAGATAAGCGAAAGTGTTCTCCTATTAGAAATTCCGGTAATAATACAACGCCTATGAATAATTATAATTCTTGTTTATAATAGAATCTTTTCATGGTATCATTTGCATATTTATAAACACTCTGAACTGTTTACAGTCCATACTAATGAACATACGACGACATTATGTACTACCATTACTATTAGATAGGTACAACCATTTTCCCAAATTTGGTACCTCGAGAGAGTCTATCATTATTGTATCCCATGCTTGCAATTATCGTAGTATAGTGACCAGCATATTGCCGGCAGCCTCCAAGATCTTTGAACAGGCCATCTTGAAGAGATTTGGAGAGAATATTTCGAAAAGAAGAGTTATTAGTGTCTGGAATAACACGAATATCGAAAGGAATGCACTGTAACTTTATCCACGTAGCATTTAAGGATTACGGGTTGTCACAAATAAACTAACTTGATTTTAGCAAACCTTTTGATTTCATACACCGCGCTATCGCACTACAAAAGTTGATATTCGAAGAAACCTCCTATAACTTGCTAATACCGTATACAAATGATAGAAGACAGATGATTATTTTAGCCAATGCTACTTGTCGGTAAGCGAAATTAAATACTGGTGTTCTCCAAGGATGCCAGGCCTATTACATCAACCGATACGATTTATATCATTGACTTGACAATGTATTTTGCATTGCTTTAAACATAAAAATTGTATGCTAACATAGGGTCACATATAGCATTTTCAAAATAATATTTTTATCTGTTCTCACTAAGAATAGCTCTTAACTGGTATGACGATTTCCAGCTAACAATGACCCAGCTCTATCGTAAAGGGAGGGAGAGTTATTTTTTTACCAAAATGGATAGAATGTATTGTGTAGGTTAAAATAGAAAGGATTATGATAAAAAGGTAAGAAATATTCATTATAGTTCAAAAATACAGCTATCTAAATAAAATAATATAAATAAATTACGTCTCATACTCCTTAGTAACAATAAAAAATAATTCAGCAATGAAAAAATTCATAAACTAATAAAAAAAGTGTAAAGTAGATAATTATGCAAAACAAAAACGCCCTTGGAATTAAAAACTAAAAACTAACAAGGGCTTTTCACCCCTAACTTTTCGTAATTTCAGAACGATTTATTCGATATCCTTACATTAATTACATAAAATTGTTTGGTTTGAATATTGTTTACAAATAGTTTTTTTTGCATTTGGTGCAGAACATGTTTTCGATCCAGTGTACTTGAGCAATCTTTACATCGTCTCCTTTTTGGAGAAGTGTTCATTTCTTCCTGCCGGAGGATCTTCATTGATATTTATTAATTCCTGGTAAACTGGTAAACGAGGACGTTATTCCGCTATTCTTACCCAGACTCGTCATAGGAGACTCTCATTTTTGTATGAAATTTGTTGTTTTTTGTGTCTGTGGAATAACCGAGCAGTTCAGCAACATTCCCAAATGAAAGAATGGCAGCTACAGACTAACATTGTTCCTAAAAAAACTAATATAGAATTTTAGCAGTTAGTGGATACTAATTTTGATGATTGTACCCCTCACACATCAAATTAGGATTCATTAAACAGTTTGCGAGAGCACTAGAAGAAGAAGGCAACTGTTTTAATTATTTAAGTGTTGCTAAAACTGTTTGGTGTGAAAGTTCGCAAAAAAATATTTCTTGGTCTGCAAGTTAGGAAGCTGTTAAAAAATTCAGAGAATTTTAAAGGTACTATGAATAATTTAAAGATGGCAGCATTGTCTTCTTTTAAAAGTGTTTGCAAACGATTTCCAGGAAATCAAAAGAGTTAAAACTACCAAGATATCATCAAAAATTTGCTATAAAACTATAAAAATTTAGGATGCCGAATGTGATTCGAAGTTCATTTTTTCCATCCACATTTGAATTTCTTTCCTGCTAATTTAAGAAATAGGAGTGACGAAGGGAGAAAATAGAGAAACGTTATCTGGGTAGGTTGGGTCATGATAGAAGATTTTTGTTAGTTTTTCATTAAAGAAGGCAACAACCTTCATAAAAGGAAGAAATAGCTCTTTTTATGCAAAACTTTAATGCACCAGCAATTTTACTTTGAGTACAGTTAAGTGCTTTGTATTCTTGACACTAATTAAACATTTATGTCAAGATTTTTATATTAATCTATTTTTTTTTATAATTTCTGTTTAATAAAAGGTAAATACAATTACCCTGTATTTATTAGCGGAGTATGATTATAACTCTGGAACTAGACATGTTGGAAGATTTGTTTTTTTTGGTTATGCTTTCAGCTAAAGACCATAAGAACTTTAGACCCATTTTTACAGCAGTTATTCAAAAGAAATAATTAAAATTCTCCGCTAGTGTAATTATTCATAATGTATGTCAACAATCTCTCTTCAAGTAATGCAGAGGATCGTCTATAAGGACGATATTGCCAGTTTTGCGGCAGCAAACGATACTTTAGAACTAACAGCCAAATTGCAAGGAGTTATGTAAGAAGCAGAAGCTTGGTTCCCCTACAATAATTACAGGACACAAAGCCTAGCACTTACACTAAGAAGAGGTGCATCAGTAACATCACCAGTAAAAATTATCAGCCTTGCAACAGATACAATTTTAAACATCTCCAACACAAACATACTAAACTGTTCACTAAAAAATAGTCTTCAGCGATGTACGCTATTAGACGTATTAGTGCAAGTTGTCATGCCAGAAGTAACCAAAACTAACTATTTTTTACCCACACCTCAGCTACGGTGTAATTTTCTAGGGGGTGACAGCTGAGACCGAGCTGATATTTATTCTATAAAGGAAAGCATTTGGCATTCAGTGCGGTCAGAAAAATATTGAGATGTGCAAAAACCATTTCAATGCGGAAAAGATATTTATCATGGGTTAGCTTTATATATTTACTACAGTAATTTATGCACGAACAACAAAACGCAATTTACGTTAAACGGAAGTAACCATATCTATATTACAAGAAAGCGGGGCAACTTGCGAATAGAGTATCGCAGGCTGATAATAACAGTATACACAATTGGCGGCCAAAATTATACAACAAGTTGTCGCAGAAGCTAAAAGAGCCTTCCCAAGAAAGTTTCAAATAAAAACTAAAGAACTTCTCGTCAATAAAGTGTGCTAAAAAATAATAGTCTGATTCACTTTGTTGCCTGCATTTGTGTGTTGTTGTCCGTGGTATTTGTATTGTTCCTTTATATATTTTATCTTTACTTACCACGTTTTATTTACATATTAAAAATATATGTAAATAAATTTAAATAAAGCTTACATTACTATTATGGCTATTTAACAGAAATTTATCATTTACTGTTTAGCAGAAGAATTATACCCAAGAAAGTATGAGTTCTACGTAGATGTAAGAAGTGTATTACCCCACCTGCACCTTAGTGAACATGCATCACATGTTATGTAATGTTATGTAATTACATAGTAGGTGACGTACTTTTACCTTAGATGGGGTACAAATTTACTACGACTTCTTATACATGGAAATAACTAAATTGTTGTCAAACTTGCTCTTATTGCGCTGAGTAGCTGGTACAAAAATATTGCCTAAAGAGTAAAGATACATCAGTAAATACTTCCGAATTCTGAATGCACTGTTTTTAAATCCATTAAATTCTACACGGCAATGTGCTATATTAATTTCAAAACTCACAAACACATTAACTTCACACATCTAATAGGCCACTTAGGTACTGTACACAGAAACACATGTTAACTCTAATTTAACTTTAAAGGTTATAAACTTTTTTAATATACCGAACTCAAATTATTTATATTCATTCGTACAACGCTAGCTGCTGTCTCACAAATCAGAACAGTTTAATTATGATAGGGTAACAGTTCTGCAAACACAAAGTTTAGCGGAAAACTTTTACTGCAAAGGTTCGTTTATAAATCCGATTATCTTCGTTCTGGGAAAGTTTGGCGCATGATTAAAAATAAAAACAAAGCACTGTTCTGCGAACTATTGAATCGCAAATCAATCGCTTCGTTAAATTCTTGTAATATGCATCGGAACTATACGGTTGATGGATCATCAACTGATTTTTTTCTCCATGTTTAGGTGGAAAATAGTAAAGTAAGATGTGGCGAATGTGAATCGATACTCATAAAATTAAAACTTTGTTGTGTTATAGAAATTTTAATGTGGGTGTTAGGCTTTTTGCATTAGCAGCAACATGTGGTGGTTTTCATTTAAACACTTTTTTTGCTGATGTAACAGACAAGGCACATAGTGACATAAAAGCTGATACTACTAGCAGCAATTTGTATTTAGTACCTACCGATGCTGGCGAAATTAAATCACCGAAGAGATCAGTAGTAAGAGTTCGGCTTGATGATGAAATTCCTTGCTCCCTTTTGAAACATGTTTCTGACAGAGTTGTTGATCCACTGGCACAAGTATTTAACACATGTTTAGTGGAAGGCGCTTTCCCAATCGTCCTAAAGACTTCGAAAGTGATCCCAGTCCATAAGAAGGGAAGTACAAAAGAAGTAAATAATTACAGGCCAATAGCTCTACCATCAGTATTCTCCATAATCTTTGAAAAAAATCATTAATAACAGGCTAATATCTTATTTAGAGAAATTTGAATTACTGAATGCCAGCCAATTCAGTTTCACACGTGGGAAATCGACGTGTGACGCAGTGTATAATGTTCTAGATCACGTTTTTGAAAGTTTGGACCGGAAGCAATATGCTGTTGGATTGTTCCTTGATCTAAAAAAAGCAGTTGACACACTTGATCATGCCATTTTACTCGAGAAGTTATCTCTGTATGGTCTAAGAGGAGTAACTCTTGACCTATTTAAATCCTTGTTGTCACATAGGAAGTCATTAGCATGCTTGTTGGGAGGGAGGAACAACATACTTACGAGCTTTTATTCGGTTGCCTGGGGTGTTACGAGCGGCGTGCGACAAGGTTCTGTACATGGGCCAACATTATTTCTATCATACGTTAATGATTTAGAACGTGCACTTGGGCAGTGCTTGCTGACGCAGTATGCTGATGACACGAGTTGTGCCGTTCCTGGTAATCTTGAGCATGTTTCAGACACGGTAAATTCAGTAATGAGTAACATGATTACATGGTGTGACAACCAGGGATTGAGTTTAAACCGAACGAAAACAGATTTCATTTTAGTAATCGGTATTCGGTTTATCCATGCAGACTATATGTAAAGTGTGATAGCAGATCAATTCCAGAGGCATCCTTTGCGATGTTCTTGGGGTGTCTGTGTGGAACCTAACCATAAAATGGCGCGATCATTGCGCCATGTTAAATAAATCTATGGCCAGAACGTTGTACGCCCTTAGGAACTTGCGATAGTGCTGTGATTTAGAAGCACTAATGCCCTTCTACTTCGTCTGTGTGGAGTCACGTCTAAGTTACTGTATCATCTTTCGGGGCGGTTTAAGATCATCGGCACAACTATTTATTATTTAAAAAAAGATTTTGAGGAGTCTGGTCGGATAGTAAGCCCTCGGGAGTCATGTCGTGAAATTTCTAAACAGTTATGTATATTAATATTAACGTCGTCACATATATGTTCTATATAAAAAATCAACAAAAAATAACAAAAAGACATTTGTAGTAAACATGCAAACAAGGGCTAGAAATGATCTGTCCGTGCCCCCTCACAGCACTGTATTATATGAAACCGGGAAAACCCTGAAATGGGCCGTATTATAATGCCGTACAGTTTTCACTGTAAATGAAATTAGTTTTAAAAAGAAAATCCACCCTGTGTACAATAAACCCCAATGTTTTCAAAACAGATGCGATCTTTGAATGTCAGTTTAGAATCAAATGTGACTCCTAGGTGTTTAACAGAATGGTATCTTGTTAAGATATGGTTATCAAGGTGACATGCATACTGTATAGGATTTACTCTACATGTGTAGCTTACAACGCTGCACTTTGTTGCATTTAATTCGAGCTTGTTATCCATACACCAAATCTGTAATGAGTCAAGATGGCGTTGAAGGTGTACATAGTCATTAATTATATTTACAGCAACAAAAAGTTTTAAATCATCGGCAAATAGTAATTTGGAACAGTACAAGTGATTACACACGTCATTAATATAAATAGAAAAAAAGCAGTGGACCAAGTATCGCTCCTTGTGGTACACCGGCAGTAGGAGAAAATGCTACATAATGTTGTCTGTGTGTGAAATAAGATGAGAATAAAGCTGTAAGATGCGTTGAAAAATCAAAAGTATTCAGTTTTAGAAGAAGAATAGAGTGATCTATACGATCAAATGCTTTGCTAAAATCAGTATAAATAATATCTACTTGTTGTTCTTGTCCAAATTATCGGAGATGAATTGCGTAACAATGGCCATGTTCGTCACAGTGGACCGATTCTTTATAAATCCATGTTGATAGTCGGATATATATGATTTAACGTGAGGATAAACAGACGAATGCAAGCACCTTTCAAAGATCTTCGCGAAGTTATTTAATGTAGCAATAGGCCGATAGTTCTCAATCAACTGTCTATCTCCCTTCTTGTAGACAGGCACTAATCTAGCAATCTTTCAAGCATCTGGAAAAATTATAGTCTTCAAAGCTAGGTTGAAAATATAACACAATGGGACTGCAAACACTGCAGCACAATCCCTCACGATAGAGGCAGGTACGTTATCATTTCACATCGAATCATTGTCCTTCAATAGTTTTATAGCTTTCAATACATCAACGATCATGAAATAGTCAATAGTGATTCAATAGTGAAGCGTTACTAACAGCGGTGGAAGTGTTGACGAGAGTCGGCAAAACAGAGCTCCTCTTCGATGGGTACATTGGCTGAAAGTACTCACTGAAAGCGTTTACTGGGAAGAAAACTCCTCAAAGCGATCACTATTTGCACTCGATACTGAGGCAGAAATACCCGTGCTGTTTGTTCTAGATTTATGTATTTCCAGAACAGTTTCGAATTGCTCAAAATAGCACTCTCTGGTTCAAATATATATTTATTATATAAATATTTATAATTAGCTTTAATTTTCGTACGAAATTTTTTAAAAGAATTCAGATGATATGCTGAGTTGTGGGTTTTATATTTCAAACGATGATGTTCTTTCATTTTAATATCACGAATATGTTGTGCTTTTGTATACCTTATAGGATATTGTAAATAAGAGCTATTTTTGAGTGTCAGTATGGATTAATATGGCGATAAAGAATGCTGCAGAAGGTCATACAAGTTTCATTTACATTTGTTTTAATATACACGTCTGACCAATCTCTGTGAAGTAAGACATTATAGAGACCAGTAAAATTAGTTTTTTTGTAACTGTAAATCTTTTTATTGGAGTTCTCATTTATACAAGAAATATGTTCATCATTAATAGTGACGGAGATCGCAATGCTGGGGTGATCAGCTTCCTCCTCAACAACAGGTAAATGTTTTTTCGTAATAGTAACAGTTGTGACAGTGCTCAACACCAAATCCAGCAATCTTCCACGTGCGTTCAATACCGTATTGTGTTGACATAAATTGAGAAATTGCAGAAAATTTTTAATTGAGTGCGATTTACTGTTCACCAAAGAAGAATTATTAAAATGAGTTACATTGAACATCACCTAATATAATGATTTTGCCATCAACACCATAACTATAGTCTTCAAAAATCGATAAGAAATTCTTAAATGATATTGGTGTGTAATACACTCCTGATACTTAATATGAACTTGTTCATTATAATTAGAAATTGCCTTTTTTGAAGATCTGCCGGCCACAACGTACAATAACGCTTTAAATATGTATTAATCACTCCGTAAATATGGAAAGTTTTCGAGTTTAATATAATGTAAACATAATTTGATATGTCTAGTTTTACAAGGGAATTTCCTTCAAACTTTTTACTTACTCGTTTAGCAGTATATAGCCAGACATCCAAAGCAAGTAGATATAAATTTTATTTGATAACTCATCTTTTAATGGATATAAAAACAGTTGGTTTTAGCCTATACTTATATATCATAAGAGCTATTTTATACTGGCCATCTTCTTCAACAAATCATGCCAGGCAAACCATTTACAAAGTTCTTTCAGGTGTTAAAGTGTCAATAGGAGTGATACTATACGTTGCCATCCAGTGCATCACAGTTTTCGAGAGTAAAGATGTGAATCAGATAATGGAAAATTTCGTTACGCTATTTACGAACATCAACTATTTGTCGAAGGCTATTTCTTTCATCTATAACATCAAACGAATACGCCTTATTTTCGACGATTTTAAGAGCGATATATTCAAAGGTAAAGACGCAGAATGTAAGCAAATAACTATGAATGGTATGAAACGATGGAGAAGAATATTTTTCTTTTACTTGGGCCTTTGCACTGTAACCGTTACATCTTGGGGTATGTTTCCTATTGTTAATAAAACTGGATTGCCCTTCAATTACTGGTACCCTTTTGATGTTAAAACAAGTCCAATGTTTGAAATCGCATATGCCTATGAAATGTTTGGCATGTACGTTATTGCTGCCTCTCATATAGCATTAGATGCAGTGATGGCTGGTATTATGGCATTTATTTCTACGCAAATTGATGTACTCAATCGCACTTTACGCCTCATGAACACCAATAAAGGCATCCAAAATGAGTCGCAACTGCTAAGAGATCAATTGTTTTGTATAGCCCTACATAGGAAACTTCAAAAGTTGGTGTTATGTTTAGTTTCCGTTCAAATTTTAAAGAGTCTTCTTTATAGGTTATCAATGACGATGAATAAATTACTAGCGGTACCAGTGTTTGTACAATCTTTACTCGGGGCGATTATACTTTGCATGGCCTTATATAAATTATCGAGGGTATAGAAATATTTTATGGGCTACCTAAATTCTAATGGCACACATTCAATTTCAGGTTGCTCCATTCAGCCCCGAAGGAATATCGTTTACTAATTATTATATGGCCATGTTGGTTCAGCTTTCTGTTTATTTCTGGTATGGTAATGAAATTATGTGGAAGGTAAATAAGATAATCATGTTGTTATGTTTTTAAAAATAAATTCTTAATGTTTTTATGAAATTAATTAAAAAGGTGTCAAATTCAGATTTTGATGAAACTTGGTAGCAATATATAGAATATATTCAGATATACAAGGGGACTTTTTTATGAGGGGAAACTAGATTGCTAGGTTTTATTACAATACTTCTCGACCTATAAAAGATAGAGGCAATGTTTAAACGTAAAAGTTACTTTATATTGACAGTTTCTTGATAACACGGTACTACAAAAAGCCCCCTTCAAAAAGTCTCCAGATCCTTATATCTTTTTTTTCTAAAGCTATCTAAGGCGCAGTTTACAAATTTGTTGAGGTCGTTCAAGCTCCAGCATACTCGAGATAGACTAAAATTTTCGTTTGGACTTTTTTTCCCACGGGCGGGTGTAATCCAAAGAAGGCAACTCGGCCAGAAAGACCTATTGTGCACTTATGTTAATTTTAGCCTTCTCGGTGAAGGCTAAAATTAACATGCACCCTGTCAAAAAAGTTGGCAATCTTCAAAGCTTTCTGAGGCACCCCAGTACCACCTCACAGTCAAATCTGACAGCCCACAAAGCTTTGAGGGCAACCTGTCTGTCGGAGATGATTTCTACCCTTCCATTCTTTTCGCAGGCAGTTTGAGATGCCCTCAGCACAAGTCTGGATGCCAATAATTTCGGCCTGGAAAATAGTGGGGGAGGCCCTCAGGCTAAAAGGATTTGCAAAATTTAACTGATGAATTCTTAAGGATTGATGTTGTTGCATGTAAAAGTTTATTATTAGTTCTACTGGTATCCATATTTTTATTGTCTACATTCCTCCTCATGTTAATACAATTGAGTACGAAGCTTTTTTTGAACCATTTGAGCCGTATACTTTGACTTATGATAACGTTTTAGTGGTTGGTGATTTCAATTATTGTTCTAATTACACTACAACAAGCGAATTACAATAGAACTCGGGGCTATTCAAAGTTTTCTTGATGTGTGCAATCTCATAGAATATAATGATATTGTTAATACACATAGCCGTTCTCTCGATCTTCTGATGTCCAGTCTCCATTGTACTGTTTCACGTGATCCTCTGCCTTTCGTTAGAGAGGATTCTTACCATCCCTGTCTTTCCATCAACATAAGCATCCTACGAACAGGTTTTAACGTATTTTCTACTAAACATGACAAGATATGTAACTTTCGGAAGGCTAATTTCCCTGCACTGTATTGTTGTCTTTTGAATACTGACTGGAATTTTCTTGATTCCTTCTCTAAAGTGAATACTGCCTGTGAAATGTTTTACGCCACTCTTTTTTCAATATTTTATGACTTTGCAACACTTTCACAACATGCGAGCAATTATTAAACTCAGATTAAACAATTTTACAGTTTTTATATGTCCGCTGTTGAAGAAAACTTATTACATAATCCCAAGCAACTATGGCCCTATGTTCGGGAGAACAGGAAACAAACCCGTATACCCACCAGCCTGATTCTTAACAATCAACATCTTAATGATGCTCAATCTATTGTGCACGGCTTTGGTAACTATTTTAGTAGTGTTTAGACGCCACCAGCTATTTCGGTTCCAACGTCTAATTTTCTGGTCAAAGATTCTTGTATTGGGGTCAATTCCATCTCTGAATTATATGTTGTGCACTTAAAAATGATTTCATTCCTGCATTTTTAATCAAAGATTGTAGCTACATTTTAGCTGTCTTTTTAATTTATCTCTTACTACTTCTACATTCTCTAACAAATGGAAAGTGGCACGAATTGTTCCTATTTTTAATGTGGGTGATCATGAAGATGTGTCGAACTACAGGCCCATAGCAATCTTGTCCAACCTTGCCAAGATCTCTGAACAATGTCTATTTACCAAACTTTTCCGTCCATTAGTCCCTACATTTCCACTCTCCAACACGGATTCACAGCAAAACGCTCCACTATTAGTAATTTAACCCCGTTTCACTCAATTTATTTCCCATATTGTTGACTGTAGAAATCCTGTGGATATAATCTACATGTACTTCACTTAAGCTTTCCACCGATTGAATTATGGAGATCTTCTTGGAAAGCTTAAAGTGTTTGGATTAAGTAACAACCTAATTGACTTTTTTAAATCTTACCTCGACAATAGAACTCGATATATCTTCTTCAATGGTTACTGTTCCAGATATTACGCAGCAATTTCAGGAGTACCACAAGGGTCTAGCCAGGGCCCTTTGCTCTTTAACATTTTTATTAATAATATCACTCACCCTATTCATTGTAATAAACTACTTTTTGCCGATGATCTTATGCCTCATGTAATTATTTCGATAATGTAGGTTTACATTACACACAGGAGAATTTATATTTTACATCCGCAATGCCAAGCAATATTAAGTTAAAAATACCTAGCACTAAAATAATATTTTAATTGCAATTTCATCATTATAGGAGATTGCTCGTATTTAAGAAGAACTGTGCATGCAGTTATTCTAAAAGAAAATGACCAAAATGTATTTGAATGTCTTTTCAAGACTATACTTTTGCTTTCAACGATTCTTGACTGTATTTTCATCAAAAATGAATGCTTCCCGATCAGTGTTACACAAATAAATATTAGGAAACGAATTGCTAAACAAGTCTGTTGTTACCTTTGCTTGAACATGATGCTCCAAAGTAGATGTTTTTTTTTTCTTGATATTTGAAATAACATGAATTTATATTTTTCAGAGCAATGATTTATCCATGTCCGCATATCAATGTGAATGGGTGGGTATGAGTAGAACAATCAAAAAGAATTTATTGTTTTTTATGGTGTGTACGAGAGAACCAATAAAGGTTTATGGGGGATATTTCATAGTACTTTCCTTAGAAACACTACTTTCAGTAAGTTTTGGATATAACAAATATATAAAACATACTCTAAAATATGCACTTTTTTTTCAGATTGTTAAATTTTCATACTCCTGTTTCACTCTATTAAAGAGCATATAAATTAACTTGAGTAATAGTTCTTACTGTAGAAAACATTTAATAAAGGTATAATGGCAAACACAATTATTATTTGTTCACAAGAACGTTGAAATAGATGTACTATCGACTCAAAAAAAGATAACATAGGGAAACATAAAGAAAGATACATCTCCTTTAATCTACCAGTCATTGCGCGAGTGTAGATTCTATGAATTATTTTCTTATTGAATTCTTCTGGGGAAACTATAAAGCAAAACATTGCGAATGTAAATCTAGCTGAAAATGTTGCGACATCTTTGTCGCATAACATCAAGGGGATGATTCGGAACGATTGTCGGCCTATATATAGCTTTCCTTTGTTGTTTATTTTAGCCATCGATTATTTGCAGGTGACCAGATGGCATAATTTGGGCAAATATTTAAAATGTGTTCTTGTATAATTATTTATATATTATATATTAAATTTACTGAAAGCATTACTTCAATTACAAAAAACTGTTTAAGCTTTAGTTTTATGAGAATATTGGTAATATTGATGTATAAAATAATCTATCAGATATAAATGCCAAATAGCAAATTATATTGAAAAAGCCTAGAAAATATGGAAAAAAGATACTTATTCTTTTGTTATGTTTTATTTCTACTGCTTTTTATGACGGCACAAATAGAATTATATTTATTAGAATTTCTGCCTAAAATGTGGATTACATGTTCTGAGTTTTAAACTTTAAGAATTATGATGTCTTGATTTAATTTACATGAATGCCAAATGGCAATTTTTATTGAAAAATTCTAGAAAATATGGAAAAAATCTTATTTTTTATTAAACATTATTTTAATAGTTATTAAAAAAAATAGTTATTCTTTTTTTAATGTTTTATTCCTGTTACCTTTTATGACGACACAAATCGAATTACACTTGTTGGAATTTTTGCATAAAATGTGGATTAGATGTTTTGAGTTTTAAGCTTCAAAAATTAAGATGATTCGACTTAATAGTAAAATTAAAAATATGAACAAAGAAAGACCATACATGAAATTGTTTCGGTAAACCTATTATTACAAAAAGTATCTAGTTATAATTTTATTTTGTTCTTCTAGGTATGTTTTCCATAGAAAGTTCGCCCCTTCTATTGAATGAGAAATAAGCAAGCAAACCGCTTCCTTTTCAATATTCATACTTTTGATATAGTATATCTATTGTAAATAACTAAACGAGTAAACTGGCATTGATATTTTTAGTTAAAAAAACTATATATGTATATACCCTATTATAACTGAAATAAAACAATTTAAACTAAAACTATCTACAATAATAAATTATTGTTTAAATATGTTTATTATAAATACTAATATAACGCACCCAGGTAACTAAAGAGAAGTATAGTTAATGATATTTCAAATATAAGAAAAAAATGCGAATAGTTGATTGAAATAAAATTTCCACGTAAACAGGAGAATTAGAAATCAGAATTATTGTATAAAATCCTTTGGTAGCAACTATAAAGGTTTTAATTCTGGGAGTGTAAATCGCTAGGCAATCCGAAAAGGTGGCGGCAACTTTGTCGCGCACTGTAAAGGGTATTATATCTCGAGATGATAGCCCTCTCCGTCGCAAATTACGATGGCATTGCATTTAAAACAGATATGTTAGAATTACGTCTACGAATTCGTTTTATCAACCTGGGTCACTGGTACACTTTCAGACAAAGCAAGGAGTACTTAAAATAAACAAAAATAAAAAATACAAATATGATGTATAAAGAAAATTCAATGAAGGAACGAGTTCTATTTATAGAACTTTTACACAGATTGTTCTTTAATGCATGAGAAGTTTATGCTATCTTAAAACTAGTTCGATTTATTTTTTTTACGCCATATGGACAACAGATTAATTTCACTTATACGAATAAATTTCTTGCATCAAAAGATTTACATGATTTGCTGTTAGTATTTTCGGAATCGAATTGACACTGACTAAGTATATTTTGTTTTATGCAAAATATTTAGCGATAAAGCCCTCTTACATTTAATTCTAGGAAAACATTTTTTCTTTTTCATCCAATACCCAATTAACTTCATGCAGCTAAACTAAATAATGCACGACACACGTGTTAATATACTTGACCGTTTGCATTATTCTGCTAGAAAAAAATCCCCTGCATAGTGATTTAAAAATTAACGTGTGAATGCAGTGCAACCAAAGTATAGACATCCACATATGTCAAGAGGATTTTAACCAACAATTCGCTTTAAGTATCCATGCATAATTAAAATTTCACTGCAATCGTATATTTGCGGTATGATGTGGTGTTAGCAAAGAAATTACAGCTTTGCCACTATATAAGTGAAGAAAAAATCAGCGGAGCTTCACAAATTCCATTAAAGTGGAGCGGCACGATGGCTGATCCAAATCAGAGAATACACGTTTCAGGCTTTCTAAAACTGTACTTATGGATTTTACGTGCAATTTGTTATTATTATCAAGAACCGGGTGAACCGCTGTGGTATATCGTTTATTCTGCCGTTACTATGTTCTTGTATGTAGTTGCTCCTGCCATTCTCAATCTAATTAAAATAATAAAATGTCTCATAGCGGAAAGAGACCCGGAGATTTTAGCTCGTGGTTTCACCAACGTTACTTACACATCTGAGGTATACTGTTTCCTTGTCCAAAAGAATAATATCACGCAAGTATTCAATGACATGGACTCAGATATATTTCAGCCGAGAAATGAATTTCAAAGAGCTATCATTAGACGCCAAATGTTAAAGGCAAAACGATTCATTGATATCAGTATGTGGGTGACCTGCGCTCTTTGTTTCCTTTATGGCATAAAACCACGGATAAGAAATGATACCAGTCTACCGATGAATGTGTGGTACCCGGTGGATACTTCAAAATCTCCGGCGTATTGGGTAGTCTACGTTTACGAATATATATTCATGATGTTACACGCTTGTTCACATGTCTCTCTAGCATCAATACCCATACTCTCGATGGCGTTTCTCATTGGTCAACTAAATATGATTGCTGATACGTTACGAAAGTTGAAAGAATACGCTGAAGAAGACGCTAAGACGGACAATAAGAAAGATAATACAGTAAAAACTCATGTGGAAATGAAGAAATTGCTAATCCAGTGCGTTTACAAACATAGAGCACTAAGAAGGTAAGATCAATTATCCTCTATATCTAATCCAAAATTTAAAGCTACGACTGTTTGAGGCTAGAGATGTTAAGATAATTAATATCCAGCAATATTAGTTTTCTTTTCGTTGTATTTAAATAGTTTTTATTTGAAGAAATGCACTATAACCTATTGCACTTTTAGTCAAAACAAGGCATTGTTTGCTTAAGAATTTTAACATACGTTGTTCTGTTTTTCTAGTCAATTGATCATTTCTAAAGTCTATTTGAGGAGCTAATAAGCAAAAAGCAATAAATCCACTTTTACCGATTTGGAGAAAATAGACAAAATTCTATAGTTTGTAATCCCCTAACCATTTGTAATAACTGTTTCTTGCTCATGATCTGCTATGAGCCAAAGATGTTAAATTTCATTTTTGCTGGACGATAATAAAAGAACTTCTTAAATCATTTATAACCTTTCGACTACTTCCATAAGTCTTTTTCAATTAATAAAAATAATTCTAAAATGGACAGTCTTGTTAAATAATGAAAATTCGTTTGATTCTGATGTATTAACTTGATTATTATTTTCTTTAAAGTATTTCACAACATTGCGTTGTTATGTTAATTAAACAAGTTATGAATAAAAACATCACAACATATTAAAATGTTAGTAAAATAAATTATTTTATGTATGGGGCAACAAACATAACATATAAAAGTCTACAAATATTTGAAATCTATTGGTGGATATCACAAACAAAAACGCAAATCTTTTTGTAGTCATATTTTAGGTATTTACGAAAAAAATTAAATGTTTAACAATACAGATATACAAGGATTGACTATAATTAAAATAAAAAATAATATAATTGATTATAATACCGACATATAGATTTCTGAAAGAGTAGCAATGTCAGTGCGGTCATTTATATTATCTTTATCTGTTCTTATATAAATCATTTCCAAAATATTTCTAGTACAATAATTTTTTTTCGTAGCGACAATTTTAGTGTTGTTAAAGATGAATAGATGACGACGGTTAATTTTAAAGCTGTTAAATTTGTAGAAGATCCATCATTTTGGATACGATTCTTAACATATTGTTTTGTGTGTCCAATATATAGGTACAGCTTTAAAATTACTGCAGGGATTTTTTATATAGGCTTTCTCACGGTAGCCGTTCGTTAGAAGTTTCCATGGTTAGAAAAAACTTTTCATTTGTTTCTTAAATACATTAATTATTTTGAAAATTTTGAGATATGTCGCATCATCTTCAATATTGCGCCTTTTATCCATTTTCGACTGGTGGTAAGCACTCCTGGGGTAGACGAAAGCACAAGAATGGTACTTTTACGTTTTTCATGTTTGACACTCTGTATATTATTAGCTGCTCAGACGCAGAATTTAATTCTGCATCGACTTGCTATGTCTCCCCCTAATATACCTATTTCCAACGGATTTCTTGTTATTCCATATTTTCTATATTCGTGTGGTTTTTGCCAGAAACATACTTTATTTTTCGAAACAAAAACAACATGACTAAAACGGCAAAAAACACATTAATTAGAACACTAAAATAAAATACGAAGGTAACAAAATTTAAAATAGTAAATGAAAAACATAAAAACTTGGAACATTATTATTTATACAAGAAATAGTAAATTAATGTAAACGAAATCATTTTACAATAATTGTTTTATATGATCGCCATTTTGATTTAAACAAAGAATAACTCTGTAATTAGCTCCTCGTGTAATAGACCTCCGCAGTTCGTTTGAACTTAGATTTGTAAAGACATGGTGAAGACGGTTCAATAATTCCTTTTTAGTAGGTATATACAGGCCTAGAGTACACTAGTCCTTTTATACGGCCCCAGAGCTGAAAATTCAGGGGCATCAACTTGGGTTGCCTGTGTGGCGAGTTCCGAGGTCTCTACGGACCAATTCACCAATCTTCGAACATCTAGGTCAACTGCTGATGTACAGCAATAGTGGAATATGCTGGAGCACCATCCAGTTAATACCAACTTTTTGCTCTGTCACATGGTGGTAGAGCATTTAGAAAATCATTAAAAAACCCTCTGAGTATCTCTATATCTAGCACCATCAAAATGTTCATAGTACATCTAATATTGCTACTCTAATGTCCATAATTAAACAAAAAAAAAACATTAAAACGAAAGTGGTCCTGGCGATTATTGTACCCTATAGCATGTGGATTATATTGTGCCCAATAGTGATTATTTCGGCGATTCGAACTTATTGTTGGTAGGTTCGGATATCGTTCGTTAAATAATCTGCATGTTCGTCTGACAATTCGTCCATATTCACTATGCATGCATAAAAAAAAATTAACAATTCATCAATAGGATATCCTTCAATATTCTCCATTATAAACTGTATTTGAGAAAGCTAACAAAATTACTAGAACTGTAAATAGGTACCAATATCTGGGTTTAAACTGCTTTGATATAAAACCAACAACATTGTTTCAGTTCTTATCAAAATCAATGTCTACTAAATAAGACTTTTGACGTTTCATTGGCTTTTGATAGAGAATATGGAATAATAAGAAAACCGTTAGAAATAGGAATATGGAAAGGCACAATGAATCGATCCAGAATTAATTTTTGCATCCGACCATGTAACTATATACATGGTGTCATGAAAAACCGAACTTTTTCAACTTTGGAAATGATGTAATCGGTCATCAAATTTTAGATATCTGTATGCGATAAATCAATTATCAATGGGGGTTTTGTGAGTACCATTCTTGTGCTACCGTCTACCCCAAGACCGCTTACAACAAGCCGAAAATGGGTAAAAGGTGCAGTACTGAAAATAAGGCTACATATTTCAATATTTTCAAACTAATAAAGATATCTAAGGCCCGTTTTACATTATACTCAATTTAGCATGGAATTTTGTATTAAATTTTATTTTGCATGTAAAAGGAAATTTATTTACGTGTCATACACAAAAAAATTATATCCGAAAGTTAGTATCAAATATTTAGAAGTTAATTAAATTCCTGTTTAATATTTAAAATGAAAGATTAGTAGCAAACATTTTGTAAGTCGATTAATATTCCCGTAAAATAGCTGACCCAAGAAGTATTGCTATTGTAGCTATCATCTTTTAATACAACTATGACAGCTAGTCCCGTAAAATATGGTGTAAAAATTGAATAAGTATGCGACCTGAAAGAAGAGGTATTCTAAATTAATTAAATTCCGGATTAATACGTGAATGACTAAGCATTGTCAAACGATTCAATGAGCTTTGGCAATTTCCTCCATTGTCTAGGTGGTATTGACAGACATGCATAAACCCGGATCTGATAAAGTCTACTTCTTTAATTACAAAGGCACAACTAGGCCAGTAGTACTTGGACTTTCGGATGGTGATTAGGAGCTTATCTATGTAAATGTTCTATTAAAAACGTAACCTACATCGATATAGATGGAGTTGCAGAGCAAAATGTTGAAACCTTATAGCCTCTGTCAGACAAGGCGATTAGTTGATTCCCATAATTGAACGGATGGTTTTCAAAGAGCATAGTGATGTAGCAAATGATTGGGAACCGCCTGAACCCTACATCAGTATGCTCCCTAACAACCCTCCGTTCAACTAGTGGAATCAACTAATCATCGTCTGGAAGAGGCCTAAGGAAGGTGCAACAACAAAGTGGAAAAGTAGTTGGGTGGGGGAATGTAAACAGGTAGCTCCTACGAGCCACCTTGCCGAGCGCTGATCCAGACTATGCAGTGAGCAGGAAAAGGGGGCAGCCCACCACATTGTTTCTCAATGTGCGTGGAATAGCAGACGGATCTATCGGTAAAAGATTTACCGCACTGGCTACTAAACCTAAAAGAGACTAGGGTGTTCACCCCAGGGCACGATTTGAAGGGGATAATGAGATCTAATCTGTACTCAGTTCTCAAAATCAATTAATCGATATGAATAGACCAGTACGCATATACATTGTAACTCCTAAAGAATTTCAAATATCTCAAACTAACATTCTCGATTTGTACAACGCACGTTTGTGGAGATCTGGACGAGGCGTATATTAATGCATGCCTCTTTTCGATTTTTTTTCTTTCTTATTTACTACCATAAAATTTTATAGTGCTGATTCCTATTTGTATTTTTATAGGTTAGTTATTGCCTTGAACAAAGTCTACACCTACCACTTCCTGATGATATTGTCAAATGCCATTATTGGTTTTGCCCTATTACTGTACCAATTGTCTACGGTAGGTTTTATAGAATAATAATAATAATAATAATTCAGCAGGCTTTACCCTTCCGAAATTTTCTTTTAGGAAGGGTTACAAAGTATAATAACTGCAACTTTCCATATCGCTACGCTGATGACACAACTACTCCTATATAATTGGTATGGAAATGAGGTTACGTTTAAGGTGAGTGATTTAGATTGTCTTTCTTATACCCCACTATTGTTTGAATTTCAATATTTTATTCTTATGAATACATTCTTGCTAAATAAGGGTATAAATGCATTTCTATACGAATTATTACTCGGTACTAAGTATGTTTATTTAATTATTCTAGAGTGATACGTTGTATATTGCTGCTTATTCAATGGACTGGCCTGGTACTCCCGTTTGGTTTCAAAAGGATTTATTGTTCGCTTTAATACATTTTCAAATCCCAATGAAAATATATGCGTGCAACTTCTTTCTATTATGTTTGGAATCCTATGTTGGCGTATGTAAAGAATAATTGTATTTACTACATATAATAGAGTTTATTACTACTTCAGGTGTTGCGGACATCCTGGTCCTACTTTTTGCTTCTTACCAATATGAATGAGGAATAGCATGCAAATAACGGCAAAATTCTTTTTCTTTATAACCAAAGATATATGGGAAATTCATTTCCACTAATTTAGTTCTTGTATTCCCAAAACTATTGGAAAAAAAGAATATACCTACAATAAGTAAATTTTCATTGAAATGTAAAATTGCATAACGACTTGTACCGAATATTCAAACAGAGTGGACATTTATATTGTTACGTGTGTACAAACCAAAAAAAAATTGTGCCATTACATTCGTAGTTATATTGTTGTGCTTTGGCGAACGAAATTTTCAACAGATTTGGTAAAATACACTGAGGCTCTACAATGAAAAAAAAATCTCCTTGATTTCACAATTTGGATGTAATTTTACATTTTCGGTTTATCACTTACTTTACCAATTTATTTAAGTATACTTTTTCAGCTTACAACTTCAAATTGTAACTTTACTATACTGACAATACATAATCTCGGCACTGATTGCAATGTAATATTAGATATAAAATGTCTCTACAATTATCGCGTCATGTTATATTCTAAACCAATTTACGTGTATTAGTAAAGTCACTTATTATAGGCTTAATTTGCAAATCAATAGATAACTTGCGTTTTGTTATTACATTTAAAGTATTCAATATCTGTTAAAAACCAAACACAAAAAGTTTATCGCCTCAGAAAGATACGAAGAAAACTGCTCACGGCGTAATCGTATACGTGTATTAATAAGTTGAATTTTAATTATAAAGCTATAAACTTGTAAAAAATGTATTATTGTCATTTTAACACGTGAATTTGCTTTTTTACGCAAAATTTGTTATTGTAAAAACACATTTAAAATGTAAATCTATTAATAATAGTATGTGATCTAAACATTATATTGTGAATTAACATTTTCTTTTTCAACGCATCTTTACCACATTTTATTTTGTATATTTATAGAACGCACTGTTATTCTAAGATTCAATACAACATATTCAATATTCTGCATTTTTATATATTTCTTTACATAGTACGCAAAATTTCTTTAATATTGTGCTGTATTAATTTCGTAAATCCGTAAATACCTAAAGGTTTCAATCCTCTTCTTCAGAATCAGTACAAAACGCCATTGGTTTCTCAAATACATCACTAGAGTGGTCAACTTTCGTCTGTGCGCCAGGTCAGTACTAAGTTTGATATATGTGACATTAACATTAACACAAGAAAAAAAAGACGTGAGTGAAAAGAGTGTCGGGAAAAAGCAAAATTATTTATTCATTTAACTATAGATATTATATAAACTCCTTACCTTATTTAAGAAGCAGAAATGGTATATTGATTGCTGAATAGTTTGTAGCATTAAATGTTTCAAGATTTGTCTCACTAAACCGCTTTCGTCGCGATGATAAAACATGCTTATATTTTGAAGAAGACTGTTCAACATCTACGGATGTAACACAGGCGTAATTAAAATAATCTTTATAGGTAGATAACGGAGCAGATGCACCACCACCAATGTGTAGTCTGATTTGTGCCAGCACAATAACTGTTTTTGCGCCTCCGTCCAGAAACACTGATTTTGCAGTACTTAAAAGGGCAATGTCACTAAAGGTAGGCCATACTAGATTCCGCATGACAGACGTGTAATAAATTGTCATTAAGCTACACTGTTGAAAATATTACGGTGTTGGCGTTAATTTTGCGCTAGTCAAATATTTTAGTGTTGATTTTTCCAGACTTTGCCAGACGAGTTGACTACGCGTGTGGAATAGAACAGAAATGACTAGAACTTCGTGTGAATTCTTTGTTCAGATATGAGGGTTGACTATTTTTCTAGACATTCAGAAGCGTCAACCAAACAGAATTTTCCCTCGGATAAAAATATAGAAACTCCACCTATTCTAATACAGTATTACATTATACGCACCACCTGCATTGCACGTGTATCTGTTTTCGTGTTTGATTCTCCGTATTAACATATCCAAACAAACCACCAAATGTGACTGACTTGCAAAGTGTAACCTCGTGTTATTAAACGTTAATTCCAGTGGGCGTAAAAAATTTCAACATCTTAAAGATGTATTGGGAACATCTATTTACGCAATTAGTTTAGACTTGAATCAAATAGCATAAACATTCACTTAATTTTATAATGGTTCTCAAAAAAATCATTTTAAACTTGGTACGTTTAGTTGAAACCAAAACTTGTGAATGAGTGGTTTTGCATATTTATAATTGAGAAAACGTCTTAAAGAGAGAATATTATAGTACTAAGAAATAGGAGTTGCATATTAAAAAGACGTGGTGTTTAGAAAATGGTGTTAAAACACCCAATAGATCGCATTCATTTAGTTAAACAGCTAGTAAATTTGTCTAGTCTAGATCAAATAAAATGTGACTAGAAGTATTTTATAATTCCACGTGTCAGTTGGACAAAATAACTCCTTAGCGATAGACAATACTTGACTATCTTTGCTCGTCAAATTTAAACTTCTATAGTTCTCGACAAAATAACACGAAAAGAGTGTGGACCTCTCCTGACTATTAAATTAGTCAAAAAAGTGTTAAAATTTTCAACAGTGTACTGTTCAATCATGCTGAGATTAACTGGTGTCTTCATTGCACTTATTATTAATAAATAGATATTAAACCAGAAAGAAAATTACAGAAAAAGATTTATTCTCGAAAACGTCAAAATACTAAGGTATATAGCATGTGTGCCAACTTGTACTGTCAACTCCCTAGTGTCAACATTTCTTTTCTATTTTCAATTCAAAATTAAGATTTGTCGGCCTTATTCGTACCTTGTCAGTAAGATTTTATGATCTAAACGGTCAAAAGCCTTGGCAAAATCAGTGTAGATGACGTCGACTTGCTCATTATTATAAATTTGCTGGGATGCAAAGTGGGATAAGGTGGCTAAGTCACGGGTGGATCGATTGTTAACAAACCCATGTTAATGGTCAGATAGAGTAAGTTTGAATTGTGGATAAATGTATTTGTACACACACTTTTCAAAGACTTTGGCAAAATTATTTATAATAGCAATGGGTCTGTAATTTTCTATAACTGAAGTGTCAGCCTTCTTGTGAATTGGGATTGCTCTCGTAGTCTTCCAGCACTCCGGAAAAGTTGATGTTGCTAGCGACAAATGAGATATGTAATGAAGAGGTGTAGTAAATATCTGAGCACATTCATGAATCTGGAAGCTGGGTATGTTGTCGTTGCCCATGATATTTGTGTTTTTTTTAAAGATTTCAAGAAGAGATACACGTCCGATTCGAGTACAGCTGTTATGTTTGTATTAGGACCATTTAGAGACAAATAATATCCCAGTCCTAACTAGTTTTAGTAATATCCTTTTTAGAGTGGTAAGTTTCATACTGTCACTCAATGAACTGTCGTGCGCTTATTTTGGTTTCAGAAGAATTTACTCCTTGCCATTGGATTAGATTAGATTAGATTAGGATTAGGTGACCTAAGGACCTGTTTCACCGCGATCTTTTCAGATCTATTGTGATCCCCTTTTTTCCTAGAGGACGCTCTCTAATTTTGCCCTCTTTATTAGGCCTATCATCTTTGAGAGCAGCTTCCTTATGTAACTACTAGCTGTGGGGTTCTCCTCCCCTATTATTAGAAACCTTGTCCTCGCCAGGCCTTCACATTGGCACAGCACATGAACTGGTGTTTCTTCCTCCTCTTGGCAGTATCTGCAAGTTGCATCATCTGCCAGGCCTATGTTGTACATATGCCTATTCAGTCTACAATGAGCAGTCAGCAGACTTACAATCATTTTGACAGTCTTCCTGTCTTTATCAGTAGATATCTCACGAATTCAGGCCTCTGCTCCTTTAGGAACTCTTTTTTACTCCTTGCCATAATCCACCTTCAAGTTTCGATAAACTTGGATGTTTCGTATTTCTTCTTACTCGGTTTGGAATCATATATTAATGTAAATCTAATTTTACTCTACAATTGTATGGCTATATCTGTTTCTATTTCAGACACTTATATAGGTAGGTTTTTTTCGATATATTTAGACGCACATGAATCGAATACTTCGTGATAGAAATAAATTTCAAAGTAATTTCTGTAATTAAATGAACAATACACATACGTACATTGTTTAATGTAGCACAAACACGTCGCCTCGTTAGAATGGCAACTTTGATTTAAAAATAGGACTTTATTCATGAGTACAATATTAATTTATTTTGGTTGTTCACAATAAAAAAAATAAATTAGAGCTTAAAAGAATTCTAAAAATACATTTTTTCCATATTATGTTTCTCTCTCCAGTATCTAAATATACAGATGTGACAAGCTAAAACGGTAGCCCATACTTTTCATAGGGAAGCCATTTATTTATCGAAATGAATGTACAAATATTTTAACATAAAGACAACTTAATTGTTTTAACATTTAACGTTTTTATGCAAATTACAGAAGTACCAGATTAAGGCTTCAGCAACGAAATGTAGTACCAAAAGAACATGAATCATACAGTATATTCAGATTCCATATTAATAGAAACGAAATGAAAGTTTTCCAAATTTAAAAAAAAAATACTAATATTTACTGTTTTATCAAATTTATTCATTCCCTTGTAAATACACTGTACAATTAAAATAGTCGATTCTAGCACATAATATATTTAATAGTCCAATTGAAAATACTTACTGTAGGTATATTTTCTGGATATATGTACGAGTTTGCAACATATATGGAAACTTTCAAGGGCAAGACGCATAATTAACAACGATCCTGATGCTTTAATTATTAATTTCAATAATATGCCCCAGCTTGGTATATAAACCAGAAAATTTAAAACAGTTTCTCAAGCAAGTTAAATAACTCGCCACAATGATACGAGAAAAATCTAAAGAAAGACTAGTGATTTCCGAATTCTTTAAACCGTTTTTACGTATTCTACAAATATTTAGTTGTTATTCGCCGGTGCCTGCTAGTTCTACAGCTTATAAGATGTATTCTGTTGTTGAAGTTACACTTTTGATTTTCGTTCCATGCTTCTTGAAAACCGTTGACGTATTGCAATCTTTTACCGAGTTGGATCAAGCATTGGCGACGCTATTAATATATGTTACCTTCTTCATTTATACCCTGAAATCAATTTCATTAATTACACAAAAAGACGATGTAAGGAAATTAGTGAGATGTTTGGATTTGGACATATTTCAACCCAGAAACAAACGCCAAAGGAATTTTATTAAGGGGCAAATATTAACTTCAAAGGGAATTCTGACATTATTTACAGCAGGTGGCTGCTTTACTTGTACGCTTTTGGATTTACAACCATTGCTTATAAACAGGCAAGAGCGAAATGGTCCAATCAATTTTTGGTACCCAGTAGTGAATACCACGAAATCTCCCGCGTATGAAATCGCATACGCTTACGAAAGTATAGTGAGTATAACGCATGCTTTCACACATTGTGTCTTGGATGCGATAAATATAATATGCATGGCTTTTATTATTGGCCAATTGCATAGTATCGAAGATACATTGATTAATTTGAGAAGCTACGCAGAGAAAGAAGTTAATATCAAGGGGGAACCTAATACTACAGAGAAAATTCATGTGCAAATGAATATATTACTGATTGAGTGCGTTTCAAAACATAGAGCTTTAAGAAGGTAAAGATATAAATCCATTAATTCACCAACAAGGCTTTCTGTCATTATGCGTTGTTTGCTGACCTGATGATTTATCTCTGTGGTTCCGTCATATCCACTAAAACTATACTATTAACATGTTACAGATTCGCTAATGACTTAAATAAGATATACACAAACAATTTCTTTTTAATTCTGGCAAATTGTATGCTGGCTTTAGCCTTCTTGATGTACAAAATGTCTAAGGTACAATTATGAAGCAAGCTTCAATATAAAAGTAAATTGTAATTAAATTTTAGGCGGCAACGTTGGATTTCACATTTATATTCATGATATTCTATTTCGGTACCATGATGACGTTAGTGTTCATGTGCAATTGGTATGGAAATGAAATTATTTACAAGGTAGGTGTTTATGTGGTTGCTAAAATGTCTTCAAAAATTAAGTAAATATGTAAAGTAATTTAAAGTGCTCATTAACAATAATATGTACCTACTACTAGCATTTATTATCTGTTTTAATAAGCAAATATTATTTCAAAGTTTTTCAATACTTCAGAGTGGTAATTTACATACTGCAGCTTATTCAATGGATTGGCCAGGCACACCGATTTCGTTTCAGAAGAATTTATTATTCACTATAATCCATCTTCAAGTTCCGATAAAGCTGTATGCGTTAAATTTCTTTCTACTGTGCTTGGAATCATATATTAGTGTGAGTTTAATTTCCTTCCATGATTATACGATGATCTTTATTCCTATTTCAGGTTGTGAAAACTTCTTGGTCGTATTTTGTAATGCTAACTACTGTAAGCAACAATTAACAGCAAAATTTCTTATCTTAATCTACCTAAACAAGACAATAGGATAACGCAACACAAACAGATATCCTGGAAGTTATTCACTATGATGGTTTACACAAAGGGAAGGCTAAGTAAGCAATTGCTATAATAACAAGAATAATAAAATAAAGAAACCGAATCAATAGTGCGTTAAGAAGAAAATAATTTCCAATATACTGGCAATTATTATTTGGTTTTCCTTTTATTAATTGAAACTGTAGAAATCTTTATAAAGATTATTTGTATGCAATGATTCTATCAGTAAAACACACACTCTTAGTATATTCGATGATACACAAAAACTATGAACTATCAGAGCAACAATCACTGTAGATAGTAAATTAGGAACAAACTAAAAATTGAAAAATTAATCACAGCACTGGACTAAGAGCTAGATAAACTTGAAGGGCGTAGTTATATTTATTTCATTTAATTTGTCTTTTTAGCGTCAGAATGTTATGCAGGAAATATATTTTTATTACTAAAATCGAAAATAACATTATTCTCCTTTCTTTGCTTAGAAAAGCCTACAAGAGTTTTTGCACAGTGTCCAGCAAGTGCCACCCAAAAATTAATCTTAGCAATCCTAACTTTATATGTTTGACGTTATCATGTGTATTAGAAAAGTTATTAGTGGAAGGAGATTCCTTCCAAACAAAAATTGAGATAAAAAATAGTAAACTAAAAATATAGCAAATTATAGTCTGAAATTGGATTTTCAGGTCGAATTTTTCAATAGGATTTATTGCAAATCATGCAGAAATACTTATAGATTTTTTTTTTAAGTAAAGAAGGAGACGGTATTATAATAAATTAAAATAAAAACAATGTTTTAAAAAATCGTCTTTTGATTATTGGCAAGCATTTGCAGAAAACTGATGATTTACATATTGTTTCATTAGCTAACGAAAACTTAATAACTTTTTTGCTGTAAATCTATTGATAACTGATTTTTTTTACAAAAATCTTATTTACAAGGGGATAACAGAGGAAATTAGACGCCAACTTGGAGCAATTAATTCCTGTATCCTGAACATAAACAAATATTTATAGAAGTCTCCTTACGTCAAGGAAGCTTAAAGAAAAATTGGCAAATATTCGCATCCTCGCTAAACCTTACGGCGATTTGGAATCGTTTGCACGGGGTAACTATTCTTATATAAAAAAATATTGTATTAGATTTTATAAGTTTATGTCAATAAAAGAATATGAGTCATTCGAATAATGGGAGGTATAGGGAAATTAGCATACTTATATTTAACTTCATTAGAGTTTCTTAAGTAAAATTAGGAAAACGTCTTTGCATTTATTGTGAGACATTGTAAAAAATTCAGAATGGGGAAGCATCAAGGCTCAATAAAAGACTTTTTCCTTATTTTAACCTAAGCTTTCGCAAAAAGTTACTGCTTTCTCAGAGACGAATTATTCTAAGTAGTAAGTTACCACTTCTTGTAACTTGTTTGAACTTCTAGTTGTCTCTGCACTGAGAGGAATAAATGTTCAATTAACCTATTTTAAGTGAATTGAACACTATCTTTGGTTTACATAATTTATTGAACAATGCGCTTTGAATCTTAATTTCAGAATCGGAAAGTTGTGGAACATTGCACCGTTGATTCATATCTATCAAAAATATTTAATATATTTTTTTTACTATAGTATTTCCATGTGAAATGCTTCTACCTTGTGGTTGGTATAATTATCAAAAATGTTAAATTGAATATGTTTGAATAGTATACTCGAAGAGGAAATTGTTGAATTAACCACAAAATAGGTATCAACACTATTAACATTAATTCAATTATTATCTAGTGTTTCAACATATTTATTTTTTAACATGTAAGTTGTTATTATGTACTAAGGCACTGTACCATAGTAGAATAGGTTTATGAAGGAATGGAAGAAACATTGAATGTTTCTTTAACAAGTTTATTTAGATGTAAGGTTTAAATTACAATTATGTTTCGCTGAATCATCATTGTAATTGGGTAGACGAAACCAGAAATAAAGAGTTCATTGTTAGTAGTGTCTTGATTCATTCTTGCTGCCCGGCGCCTCCACCAAATATCACGGGGGGCGTGACAAGGTGTGACAATATACCAATAAAATATACAATATAATAATTATACCTACCTTTTGAACGTAACTATACATAATTATACATATAACATTTAAGTCCATATCTATAACATTTTGAGTGCATAAAAATCCCACTCTATCTGTAAAAGAAACAAATAGGCTAAGGCATATGTACTTTACTGTTTCCAACACTATTGCATAATTTATATAAAAATGATGTACCAATATTCTAACTTATATTTTGCAGTATGCATATTTAAAGTAATAATAGCATTACGTACATTATAATATGTAACGAGAATATATAACCTGGGCGTATTACCAATTTACTATCCGTACTCCTTAATTATTTATTGGGATAAAACACGCTAATATAGTGTATAAATTCAAAAATTCGAATTTTACATCTCATTTCAATCGCTTATCATGGTTGAAACAAAGTCGAGTGAGATATTCCGTGCTTCAAGTTTTTTTGAACCCTTTCTGCGTCTCATGCGAGCATTTTGTTGGTACTCGTCGGAATTGGCAACCTCAATGTGTTACAATTTCTATTCTGCAATTGTAGCGATATTTTTCATAATATTGCCTTCGTGTTTGGGAACAATTACGGTGATAGAAACATTCAGTCAATTAGACGAAATACTAGACGTACTAATGCTTTACACTACCACCTTGTCTTACGCTATTAAGGGATATTATTTCATCAAACAGAAGGAAGATATCAGAAAATTGTTAGGCGACGTTGATCTAAAGATATTTCACCCTAAAAATGCACACCAGAAGTACATCATCAGCAGTACCATGTTAAAAATTAAAAGATATGTTAAGATTATGATAGTGGTTGCAGCGATAAACACAAATATTTGGAGCATATGTTCAATATTGAATGACGATCTTCCGATGTCGCTTTGGTACCCAGTGAATAAATATAGATATCCGACGTATCAAATTATCTGTGTCTATGAAAGTTTATATCTGGGAGCGCACGGAGTAATACACCCTACTTTGGACGCCATTCCATTAGTGTTGATGGCTTTTATTATTGGACAGTTGGATATTATTACAGATATTTTGAATAATTTAAAAAAACACTCAGAAGTAGAAATGAACGTAGATGAGAGTGATAATTCTACAAAAGACGTATTGCACCAGAAAATGAACAATATGTTGATAGAATGTGTACATAAACACAGAGCATTGATACGGTAAGAAAACTTTTCTTAGGAATGTTGCTTTTCTATTTTCAGAGAAGCTAGTGATGAACCGCTAATTAAAACAGCTATAACTATTTTAATACTACTAAATTATTAAATACTATACAACGATTAAATACTATTTAAAAGTTATAAATTTGGCGATTATGGCAGTTGTTTCGTGAACACACAAAACAATTAACTAATACATAATCTAATGTACAGGTAAAAAGTTTTATTAATAGGTATAGTTAATTATTTCTGTAAAGCAATTTTTCGCGAATTTTACTAAACCATATTATAGCAAGGTTGTATACTCCACATGATGAAATCCACGCTAAATATATTGTATTACAGAAATTGACCTAACGATGGCATTTCTCTCATTTCACTATTTACATAATGCGTATTGACATGCGAATTATCCGACAGGCACCACCAAAGTGCATTCAAATAGTATATAGTATATATATCGTAATGATACTTTCTCAGGGATAATAAATTTAGAGAGTTCTGTTATCCAAAAAGATAAACCTTTGGTTTCACATACTATAGATTTACTGATAAATGATCTTTGATGTCAAATTTTGAAATAATAAAATATTTCAGTTAATAACAATATTTATAATTTTAATAATTAATATTATTTCTTACAAATCTTATACAAAAAATATACCTAATTCAATCTCGACCTAGCTAAAATCTTTTTGTGTAATGATGCGTATTTGAATTTAATAACAATAAAAAATAAAAGTCCGACCTCAATTTAGAATATTCTCTTCAATTATTTATCAGGCATCTTAATTTGGATTTTTTTCTTTAAAATATCCTCTTCAACTTCTCCTTTTTTTAACCCACCTTCAAGTAATATATCCTATTATACAACTATTTCCATATAATATCCAAATTCCGTTAATGCAATATTAGAATTTCCAATTGCATTATTCAATGTAATCGTTTTAATAAATTATGTTCTATATTTAATATTTCTCAAGTTTACGATCTTAATTTAATAACTTTTTATTAACTTTCAATTAAAATTTTCGTTACTAATTAATAATAAATAATCACTTCCTTATATTTCTATGCGTACCAGAACATATACTATAAATATTACAGTGTATACAGCTTCCCATTTATCATATTGACTTTATTTATATTAATTTCATGTCACCCTTTTAGTTTTGGAAAACTATTCTAAAGACTTTAAATAAATTCAATTTTGAGTATTGGACATTACTGATATGCTGTATATTATGTTTGTAATAAATTAAGCATTGATTTTGCTTATGAAATAATATAAATAATGCACCTTTAATTTACAGTTATTCTATATTTATTATTAACTGAATTCTTCATTATTATTACATACATTAATCCATTTAAGTAATAGAGTCTAATATTTTGTGTTAACAGACACTAGTATTGTTGCAAAATATTAGTAACATGCAATACAATATATAATAATTCAGCACCATGTAGAAGTCACCATAAACAGCAGCTCCCACCACAGATAAACTAGTTACTATAGATAGGGATGTTGCATATACTGTTTTGAGGCAGTAATGAGCCATCTGTAGGTGTGTTATCAAAGCTTATTAAAAACCACGCGCTTATTTAAACAGTATACTAAAGCATACTGCTACTTAAAAATTTTAATGATCAGGCAGGGAGTATGGGAAACTGCATTCAACAGAGACTCCCTGGTGATGATTGAAAAGTTGTTTTCTGTACACTTTCAAGCCTACTCTACTTTTTTGCTAACCATGTGCCAAGACAAATGACAATAGACACACGTTAAATATTGGGTAACCGTCGGTAAGATTGGCCTTCTTCCTTATCCACGAATTCCACGACGCACGCGTCATGTGTCATTTGCCATCTCTTGGTGTGTTATCGAATTAAAATAAAGATGCTTCCTCACTGTGAAACAGGCAACCTGCTACTCATGGGTAATCAGGGTGATGATAACAGACGTGATTGCCACGTAAGGGCGGTTTCAACACTGGGATGGTCACTAGACTAAGTAGTAAAGCGACGCAGTTTTGTTCTGGTAATTTATCGATGAATTCAGTGTCCCAGAAGTGCCAATCTCAGCTGGATTATTGCGAAACATTAAAAAATACCTAGAGAGATATTGTTTTTTCCTTCACCTTAAGGAGTCTATATATAGATTCATTTTTAAAGACTCATGTGCTTTGCGGATACTTCGTTAGACTACCATATCTGTTAACATACTTGTCGCCATTCTAAGCTGTGTTCGGTTGAGAATCAATACATCCGTAGACAAATGTTGTGACGATTTTCCCATCATGTGTTTGCGTGTCTCAATCCATCAGTATCGTTCCAGTAAAGCTGGACTTTTCTTGCGCTTCACTCAGTCACTGCATCACATATCGCGGCATTGGTTATTGCTAGATCTGACTTAAGTCCATAACTAACAGCTTCTTGCGGGTTTCGCCGTGTGTCAAAACTTTCGCTCGACGTTTCGCTGTTCATACTGACAGCTTCTTCAGGATAACTGAACTGATTCTCCATGGTCCGACATTCTTCTTATATACGCCCCTGGTGCTTCCAACCGTGAAGTTTCCGCTCCATTGACCGTGACGGTTCGTAGTAGGCTCTTCCACGTGTTGCTAAGGTGGTACCCTTCTTCTCTGTTAACGGTTTTATTCTTCTCTATTTCTATGGCTTCCCTGATGAGTCTTTTTCCGTAGTTCTTGGTGGTAGTTATTACTTTTACATTCTTGAAATCCATTTTGTGTCCGGTGTCGTGCATGTGTTCTGCCACCGCTGATTGATCGGTCCTTCTTAATCTTGCGTCCCTCTCATGTTCTTTTATTCTTATGTCGATGGCTCTTCCTGTTTGTCCGACGTAGCACTGTCCGCATTGGCATGTTATCTTGTAGATACCTTCTGTGCGCCCCTTGGGTATCTTATCTTTTGCGGTCGGTAGATACTGCTGGATCGACGTTGCAGTCCCGAAGCGTACTTGTACGTTACGTTTCCTTCAAAATTCGGCCTACTTTTTCGGTGACTCCTGCTATGTAAGGTAAACACGCCATCCCTCTTCGTGGTTCTGTAGTTGTCTCCAGTGTCGTCTTCTTCTTAGTGGCTCTCCTTATGTCGATGTCAGTGTAACCATTCTTCTTTAGTGCTTTCTCCAAATGTATCTTTCACTGGTAAGATGTTGTTCGTCACTGATGGTTTCGGCTCTGGATAGCAATGTTTGTATTAATGTTTCTTCTGCATCGGATGATGGTGAGATCTTGCATGCAGATATCTATCGGTGTGCGTCTTCTTTCTAAATACTGCGTGCTGTAGCATTCCCTCTTTTGTTTTCTTAACCATAACATCCAGGAAAGGGAGATTTCCATTTTGTTCTTTCTCCATGGTAAACTTTATGGCTGGGTGCTGCGAGTTTATGTGTTCCAAGAACTGTTGTAGTTTTTCTTCTCCGTGTTGCCATATTACAAAAGTATCGTCGACATATCGCAGCCAACACTTGGGTTTCATATCGCTGGAACTTAGGGCTTCTTCTTCAAATGCTTCCATAAACAAGTTGGCTATTACTGGTGATAAAGGGCTTCCCATTGCTGTTCCGTTCTTCTGCTCGTAGTATTTTCCTTCATACAAAAAGTATGTCGTGGATAAGCACAGTTTCACTGGACTTAAGTCCAGTGGAAGTTGTTTCAGAGGCCATCACGCTCCAGCATTCATACCAAAGCATTTTTCTGTAATCGCTTCCTTTGCAAAATCTAATTCGGAACCACTTTTTTGCAAGAATATTTTCTGTGATTGTGATTGTGCCACTTTTTGAGAGTTTGGTATAATAAATTTATAGAATAATTGAAACTTTCCAGTACTGGGAGAAAACATAAGGTATTAGTATGTGTAAATATTTGAATTTTCGAAAAGAAAACATTCCAACAAATGGCAAAAATAAACTTAAATGCCGCTTATATTATCTCAAATAAAATTAATGACTATTACCTAGAGTTTCTGTGATAGTGTAACCATTATTGCTATTAGTTTTGGCACCCTAAATTCAAATATAAAACAGCAAAGGTTAAGTGAACAACAGAAAATGCCACACTTAAAATAATAGGTAAAAACATAGCATGACAATATGAATTTGCATGAAATGGTCATTTTTTTATATTCTTTCAGTCCCATAAATATCTATAGTAACATTTTTAAGGATAACACACATTTTAATGTTATAGCTTGGTTCAGATATTAAACAGAGTATACACCTACCATTTCTTTTCGATATTGGCCAATTGTATCATCACCTTGGCCGTACTATTATATAACATTGCAATGGTAAGTCAAAATATCAACAAATATCTACGAATTGTTAATATATGCACCTACAATATTACTTTGACACTATATTTTAGGAAGGTTCATTTAATTTATCTTTTATGTATCGACTAATTTTCTTCTTCGTTGTATTATTTGAACTGTTACAATTTAATTGGTACGCAAACGAAATCATATATAAGGTGAAGATATACACTTGTTATTATCACGGCTTCCACCTGGACGAATAATTTATTCTTCTAGAGTAGTCACATGTTTGTTGCTGCATATTTTATGGATTGGCCGGATGCTCCAATTTCATTTCAAAAAAATCTCTTATTTACTTTGACGCATTTGCAAATACCCATGAAAATATACGCATGTAATTTCTTTCTATTATGTTTGGAATCTTATGTAGCGGTAAGACAAAAGTTATCTTGTTATATTGTAGTTTTATAAACAATGTGCTTTTTCGCAGGTGTTGAGATCATCATGGTCTTACTTTTTAATGCTGACTAGTATAAGCGACAGACAACAAACTTCTTAAGTGATTCTAACACTAACCTTTCATCTAAAATATATTTAGACTAATTCGAATATATAACGAGGCCGTAGTAAATATTTGACATACGTTTTTCGAGCACCTTGCAAGCATCTAGAATAGTTTGTAAGAAATGTATGTTATGTCATATTTGATTCGAGCGCTGAAATCATAAAACGAGTCTATTAAGTGTCAGGAGCTGCACATTTTAAGATCAGATCAGCCTTTTGAATTTGTGCAAAAGAATCGAATCTCCTTCAATAGATGGCAAAAACTCTTGCATGAAAAGCATTCACTTGAATCAGAGCTACCTGCCTACAGACAACAAGATACATTTATTAAATTATTTCTTCTAATGGCTATCCAAGGCCAAAAAAAAACATTGATAGCGTGCAGAAAAAAGAAATGCAACCCAAAAATTTTACTTTGGATGTATACAGCGATAGTGATACCAATCATCACTTATGGGTCAGTAGCTTTTCCAGAATTAATCTTCTTCAAGTGCAAAGATTAGTATGGACATGTAGTGGGGCTACGAGAACGTCCCTAACAGAAGCTATTGTGGTAGAGGGTACGGCAGAAAGAAACACACTCGGAATGATCGAGGAAGGAACGTTTAGTTCGAAAGCTTGTAGAAGTACGCTGGTATCTACTAACAAGCGGAAATAGGTGCTATTGAAAGATGCCTGAAGTTTCAATATTGACAGAAATTACTGAAAGCAGGAGATTATCATTATGTCTGGTAGTCTAGCAGCCATTACAGCGCTGAGCTAATACATAATCAGTCTAAGATGGCCTGGGAGTGCCTAAGGAAATTAAACGAGCTAGGTAAAGGGAAGAATGTCATCCTTTTGTAGGTTTCAGGACACAAAGAACTGGGAGGAAACGAAATAACGGATAATCTTGCAAAAAAAAAGCCGGTACACCATTTTCAGGGCATGAACCCTTTTACCCTTTAAATAGAGCAAAGGAATGTACACAATGTTACAGACTGTACCAACCTGAGTAAGAACAATATTTGTATGTTAACAAGGATCCTTTAAAGCTGTTATAAACTGAAGGAACATCTGAGTAAGTTTAGATTAGCAAAGGAATTCGAATGTAGATTTTGTGGAGAATAGAATGAAATGGCCATCCAACTCCTTTCAAATTGCGCAGCGCTGTATAATCCAAAGGCGTTGCACCTGGGAGTATGTGAAATGGAAGAGTGAGATTTACCTAACTGGGGGCCTAATCATATCTTCCACTTTTTGAAAGAAATAGGTTAAAACAGCAATATGGGACGCAATAGATCTTATAGGTAGTAGTGTACTATCGCTCCTCATTTAAGTTTGTTTCAGACGAGACGGTTTGGTTGATTCAACTAAGTTGCGTAGTTTACTCTAAACCGAGGCGGACAAGTTGACTCGGTGTGAAAGGGTTCATATCAGTATGGTCCTTGACAACCGTCTGTTTAGCTAGTGGAATCAACTAATCGCCTCATCTGAAAGAGGCCTCACATTCATATGTATATACAAAAGGGTATTGTGGAAGGCCGTGGTCGAGTCCTCATTTCAACATAAATGTGAATATTATGATATTTATATATAACAATATGTTTATTTTCCATATTAATGTAGCTAATTCTAACCTTCAATACAAATAAAGGCAGGGTGCTTTTAACCAACAAAAGTATTATTTATTAATAAACTTATATCTCACATTATCATGCAGAAACCAGTAGGTATTTTATACTTTAAGGATAAGTGTAGATTTAAAAATAATTATTATCAATAATCTTATTGAAATATTTTATCCTGATTTAATTACGTGGAAAATTTCACATCTCACACGAATACACCCAGCCGAAAACCCTCTGTCTTTAGACAAACAAGTTACACAAAAATTTGACACACAAAACCACCGGATATTCAAAATACCATATCAAATTTAATAATGGCTCCCAATAATGGCTTTGCCTAATCTTTACTATCGATAAATGCCACACATGCCATGATATTTATAGGCTGAAGGCGTCATTAAAACTTTCTGTTCTTTTTCTTGAAGATACAAAATCAGGTGACTGTCATGACAACAAGAATACAAGCAATCTTTAAAAAAGGAGTGACGATACAATTGATCTCTCACCAAGAAGTATTCTGGTCCTGAACAATGTGGCATATCGTAATTTTGAAGTTGAAAATGGCCCAACTTTTAGGACAGGAAATATTCAGATTCTTATATGGTTCATATGAAACATATATTTTTATTCCAACTATTCAAAACCATAGCTCTAATAAATGAATAAAGAAAAATATAACTGTAGCATCTCATATATAAAGTATTCTGAGATTGCCATTGTACCATCCTAATTAAACCTAACTAATTAAAGGAGGAAATATGGTCCATGACCAAAAATTGGATTGTGGTTAAAAATGCTTCCAGTTAGCTGATATGGAAGCATTAGCCAGAAAATATGCTTCTATAATTCGTGACGAATGGGCTTTTTGCAACTAAGTTAATAAAGTTGCTTGTTAAGTCTATCTGCCAAAGAAAATCTTGTAGAGCAGCATAATTTGTGGTGGTATTTGTGAAAACTGGTCTATTGGATATCGTTGAAGACTTAGCATGTATTGATCATTCATTCAATTATAACTTATTTGCATAAAATACAACTTTTTGCCATTAATTTTTTTTTATTCTTGAAGGAACGACAATAGGCATTGTTTAACTTGCTTTAACTGAAATACACATACTGGTTTGAGTAATACAGAAGCTGTGCATGTATAAGTGGTAAATAAATAAAAATTACGTGTTCAAAAACTAAATAATACAGATTCCTTTAATCTCAAAATAATTCCGACTGATTGTAATCAAAATATTCTAATATGATCTCTAGGATGTCCACGTACTTGCAATACTAAATAAAGCTACAGGTGTTGAATTTTTTCGACGTGGTAGAAAGTTTTTACAGGACGATTTATTCCGATTTGCTTCTTATCCCAAATTATAAAGTAAAACTACATTTAAAAAAGCATGTTGTTGAGATGCAAGCTATTCTGCAGTAAAGCCTTTGTTATTCCAATCAGAATTTCTTGCTTTGATGATTTGGTTAGCATTTAAAGGGTTTCTTTATGTCAATATTATATTGAACAAACTGTTTATATCGTATATGCTACAAGCCTCCAAGTGAAACTGGAAATAATAAACTTTTCGTCACGATGAAGAAGCTGTATAAGAGTTTCATAAAGCTGCATTCAATTTTTTAGTTGAATTCACATTGCATTCCAACTTTTATTCCTAGCGATAACTAGATTCTGTTATAAAACTATGACAAAAACACGCAAAGCTTTACAGTACCCTATACAGTTTAAATGAGATTAACTTCTGGCATAGTTTCCTTTGGGCAATAATGGTAACATTCATTCTAGTACGAAAGTACCTCTTTCTATTGCGTACGTGACCAGAAATAGCAGTTACGGTTTCTGAAACTTACCCTATTACTGCTAAATTAACAAAGCTTGTAGACGTAGGTATATTAACTGCAGAAAGTACCTAAAGCGTTATATTGCTTATATAAGTACATAATTATAGAAAAATCTAAATATATAGACATAAGTAAGTTTACTCCCACATTTTTATATGCATTTTGGTAACTAGCGAATAGACAACAAGGTATACAAGTCGTTTGACGTTTGACATTAATTGATAATAACTTCTTTTTAAGTTTATTAACTTAATTAAATCATTGAGTATTAATTAAGGCATATAACACAACACAACAAAAGGGACGCTTTACTTCACAACAATTTTTAAAATGACTACGTTGTCTTGCAAGGCAATCACCAAGACGGTCTTGAAAAGAACACAGATCATTTCTTTGAGGCAGTATTCAATCACATGCAGTACGTACACGGTCTTTCAGTTCATTATTGAAGTTGTGCGTATTGAAGTACGTTATTCAAGGTAAATTTAACGCTGTTTCAAGCACATACCAGTCCGTTCATGCTCAACAGTTTTATAATATTATTAGAAGAAGAAAACAGGCAACAGAAAAGAAGCAGTTTAACAGCAAGCAACAGGTAATGAAGAATCGGTCTAAATGACCAAAGCTTCTACAATTTAATTTAACAATGGACATTATAAATAAATAAAAAAGGGTTTATGGTCTGTATAATCCCTATTATTACTAATTATTGTTAGTTATTCAATAAAGATTTGTTCTTTATATCTTCTAGTATGGTCTTTACAGTTGCAAATACAACGAAAGCTGGTATAACTGAACATATTGCTGAAGAAAGCACACAAAATATAATAGTCAATATGCATAATGTATCTATAATTCTTATTCATTCAGAACGCTTGTTTTTTTTTTTTTTTGGTCTGAAAACTAGAAAGAAATAATCATTAAAAGTGAATGACGAAGCGATGAAATCAGAGAGATGCATTCTGTGAACAGAAAAATTTGACTTTTTTTTTATTCGAACTATAACACAAATTGCACATTATAATAAAAACATATATTTCACTGCATTTTATTTCTCAGTATAATGTAAGGAATGTAGGAATAGCCACAAGATCGCTTTTAATTGTAGTACAAAAAAGTGAATTCCAAAAAACTATGATTATAAACCATGCAAAATATGGAATCGTCAGAGATTTTTGACAAAGATAAAAACAAATTTTTGCGAAACAATGTTTAACATATTAAATAAAAACATAGAAATTTTGGATAAAATACCTATTTTTTTTTCTCTGGTGAAGCCACGTTTAACCTAAATACGATTAGATCAACTCTCAGAACTTCTATATATAGGTCTCCTCGTCTTTCTAATGCCAGACTTACGGCTTTGTGGCATATTTGTCCGGTATTAACGGCGGTACTTAGTCCCGCCGGAGAGATATTGATGTAAGTAGGTTACGCGATCTTTTAAGGCACCAAAGAAGTCGTGTCTGGTTTCTTTCTTTGCTTTGTCACTGTGCACCGCTCAGTGGTGAGGTCCAACCGATCGCGAACACGACGGACAAGAACTTTGGGAGAGGGTCTGTACTGGAGCTCAATAACCTGGGCCAGCAAGATGCTAGATGACTTACTCGCCCTCAGCAATGACCGGGCGGCCAATTCCAAAATTATTGCTATCAAACACAACATGTAATTCTGCAGGGCCTCCATGGTGGTAAGATGCGTCTTGGCCATGGTACAGAGGGCGAGTGCCCCACGCATCAGGATCGGCCTGAGGCATGCAGTATAGAGCAAAAACTTGGACTTGACATCAAGTTTGCTCCGCTGAGCTAACAATGGCATTAATTGGAACTTTTCAGCCAAAAACCGACCCTTAGCGTCGCTGACATGTTGGTGGAAAGTAAGGCCCGGATCGAGCAAGAGCTCCAGGTACTTGACTCGATCCGCTCAGGGAGTTATGTCCCCATCTATTTCTACCCAGTCCGACGGGACTGTCCTTTTACGTGTGAAACGTACCGCCACTGACTTGGAAGAATTGATTTTCATCTTCCATTTTTCCGACCATTGGATAATCTGAGTCACCGCCGACTGAATCCTCCGGATCACCATTGCTCCCGGCGAATAAACGGCTGTGTCATCTGTATAAAGAGCCACACCGACCGCCGGGCTTTTGGGGATATCATTAGTGTATGTAATAACCCCAGCCCCGATGGGTCGAACAAAGGAGCAAGCACTCCTGGCTTTTACCGAGAAAGTACGCCCTGACAGATATGACCCCGACCAGTCTCACCAGATGGGGATTAATGCCAATCTTCGCCATCTTGCACAGCACACCGCCACGTCACACAGAATCGAACGTTTTCTCGAAACCGCCACAGTTGTGTCCTTCCTCTCAAAACCATCCCGGACTGCTTCCATTAATCCAAACAGCTGGTATTCAGTCAATAGACCAGCACAGAAGCCAAACTGTTTGTTCGGGAGAGGGTTGATTGTCGTCATGTTATCACGAAGGCGAGTAAGATTAACTTCCTAGGCTACCTTCAACAAGGAAGAGAGGAGGGTTATCGGGCGGTAGTTCTGGGGGAAGAGGCGGTCTTTCCCAGGCTTGGGGATCGCAATAACGGCGGCATGTTTGCAAGTGGTCGGGAAACGGCATAAGATGGCGTTGATGATCCTAGTCAAAGTCAGAACTACAGGGGGAGGAGAGAAGGAGGTAGGGGGGCAGAGGAAGATGTTTTAGGGCTCTATTAGTAATTCCGCCATGGTGCGGAGCTTTACTAGCCTTTAGATTTTTAATGATATCCACCACCTCGGCCTCAGTGGTAGGAGTTAAAAGCTCGTACCCCTTGGTTTTTATGCCGACGTCAGCTCGTCCTCCTTATCGGAGGAATCAACTCGGGGCAGTACCACAAACAGATTCAAGGTAATTGGCATAAGCCCCCGATAACTCCGCAAGATTCGTGCAGCTGGGGGGGGCGACAGAATGCGCCGAACCACGTCTCAGGGATTTGGAGATCCTCCAAAGAACTTCTAGTTAGTATACTAGATTTATCCATTGAAAACTGCTAAATTTCTTTTACAGCTATTAGATATTGGTCCCGTAAAAATCCTCAATACCCTCAAAAAATCAATTGAAATAATAAGCAACAGACTTATTAGCGCAGTTTTCATTGTCTCACTCTAGCAGAATTTTCGATTTCTTGGACTGTTACGAGACCATATCATTTTATTAATCGATATGCTAAACGTTGATAAACCTTCATTCCAAAGGAACGGGACTCGAGTAAATTCTACTGATGCTGTCACGAATTTTTTGAATAGCACCTGCAAAAGCCGATGAGTTGGCACGTTTGACCCCATACTATGGCTCCCAAAATCAGCCGATTTGTTTGAAATAATAACTTTTCTTGGGGTCACCTGAAAGCCAAAGTTGACAATCACGTGAAAATACATAACTTGATGATCTGACAGACCGTATACGCACTGTAAGTGGTGGGTCCCTGCCACAATTTATTAGAAATGATCTGCGTGCTTTTCAAGGCAAGCAAAGGTATAAGCAACGTAGTGATTTTGAAAACTTGCTGTGAAATAAAGCTCTACCCTACTTACGTTTATATGTCTTAATTAATACTTAATGAAATTAAGTAAGAAATAATTAATAGTGAAATGTCAAAAGTTAAATACTACTCGCCAGTTACCAATGCAGGAAAAATGTATGTGGAATGAAACAAAAAAGTTGATGTAGATACATAATTACAGAAAAATCTAAATATATAGTTATAGTAGCTTTAACAAATAATGGAAGGATTCGTATTTTTAATGTTAGCAGAATATGCAATTGTGAATTTCATGCACTCTAAAACAAAATTTTGTTTTCACCAGGAGATTATTTTTTCCGTTATTTAATAAAGCTACAGATATATTTCTTTTATATACATCGTGTTTAGCTTGTAGGTGTTACGTACGTGCAGCTCACCTTTAGCTGTGCTTAAATATTGAAGAGATGTTCATTCGAATAATACCTCTTCGTGTACATTAATATTTCATGATATAATTCACCTTTAGCTGTAATCATGAGGAAATCCTAACAGGAACCGATAATAATTCATAACATGGTCAAACTATCATTTCAGAATTATGTACGATTTAAAGATTTAATACACACGAATGTTCAAATAGATTTTAGACAGGCCAATCCTTTTGTGAATATCTGAGATAAGATTATAAAGTTTGGAAAATACAATCAGTAACGAAAATTATAGGTTATTGGTTATTATTTAAATGATTTCTTTTAACATCAATAGGTGAATGTAGGATGACTATTGATTAGGATCTCAAGTATATAACTTGTTTCGTTTAGATGATGTTCACACTAATGTATTGTCGCCCTGTAGAATGTATGTGTGTACATCCAAACAAAATAATCTTTATATACCCAATCAAAATGGTATCAATAATATTGCCGCAGCTTGTTTTGCTATTACACGACAGTACGCATAAAAAATCGTATTTAAATCCAGAAACTTCGTCTCTTCAATTTATATTGATCAACTGCAAGCTCAAAGTTTTCTTTTCTATGTAACACGGTAGTGTACAATAAGTAATAAGTAAAAAAGGCATTGGAGGAAACACAAGAAGATCATTTCAGGTAGTAAAAACAGATTTTTATGTTAAATTTTCACCGTAATACTATATAATAGATGCACATTTTAGCTAATTCAAACGATATCAGCCTAGACCTTCTTTTTAAATTAAGTTAATTAAAAACACTCATTATACGATATGATTTAAAGCGACCGCATTTATTACCGGTATTTCTCACATTGTTTGCGTCTACCGTTAGGACTTGCTGTGATGCACTCGCTTACAACCACAGAGTATATTGAAACAGGCCGTATTGATGTTTGTTGTTTAAGTGTTTTTTCAAAATCACGTAATTTAATGTTTCAAATGTAAGTTTTTACATATACATGCATTTTTAAATGTGAATTTTGAAATTTCACGTGACTTTACTGGACATAAAATGTGTAGTTAGAAGCTGATCATACAGCCCAATGCCTGGCGGCTCCTAAGAAGCTTTCTAATAATTTATTCGTAATTTTCAAATTGAGAAATTGTATGTCAAACCTTTTGTGTCCAAGCATGTAAATAGCATTTAAATTTAATGTTTTTTTCTCAGAAATATTTTCCTAAACCGGCTAATTAGGGTAAAACGTTTGCTTGGAAATTTCTTTCAACTGAAAGTAAGAGGGTAAGGGATGGAACTTTAAAGTCTTGCCATGACAAAAGAATTGCGGCTACCGAATTATGTTTGTAAAAGAACTAAAAACTCAATTACAGAAAAAAATTAAAAGAAAACGAATACTTCATTAGTTTTTTGGAAATTCGATAACTTGATTTCGTGGTATTTAAACAGCATTTTTTATTTTTTTTCCATTCACCACATAAGTATACTTGACAGGCGGAACACTTAGAATGAGGTCTAGGTTCTACCGATGATGCAGAACATTGCTGACATCGCCCTCGTTTTCCAATAAATATTGGCCAGTGGTTCCCCCTGTTACCTAACCTCACATCATTGCTCACGTTGTAGTTATATTTACGACGTTTATTACTGCAAGGACTTCGATTTAGACTATTGTTTACTGTCTGCAAACTATTTCTCTTTACGGCATTCCTCGAATAATTCATTAACTCTGTACTGACATTGCGTTTGTAATCCAGTAATGTTGGTTTCTCTTCTGGGTAGATTTTTTTAAAAGCTATATACCTGCTGACAAAGGCCATATCTAACAATCCAAAAAACAGTCGATGCCACTACTTTTTCGACCGTCACTGCAGTACGCTTGACGTAATCGATTTGCTTGGTCTACCTTACCAATGAATCTATTATAATCTGCAAAAGCTTCCGGGCAATTAAAAAATTGTTTTTGAGCTCGTCTTTCTGAAACACGCTTTAGTTCCATGGAAATTGACAGTGCATAACCTATTCTATGTCACACCAGTATAGATGAAAAAAGATATGTTAGGAGACACACGATAATCGAATGCGCCTCTTTTCAGTTGTTTATCTGGTTTCATTAATTCTTTTGGTTATCCGCTTCTCCTACTCGTAATGGTTCCACATGCTAGCTTTTTTTTTTATCTTTCATTTTATTTTTTAATAATTCTTTCGATGTAAAATAATTATCGTAACAAATTATTTTTTAGTAACCCCTTGGCTATTAATAAAATTATAGCAATATTCTAGGCGTAAGATTATTACTGATTTTTTTTTTTACTGTGTAGTAGTATTATCATAAATCGACTTATTTGAGGTGCACAACCCATTTTAAATGTCTTAAATATACAGCTCTCGAATTGAAATTTTTACAATACGGATTTTTAACAAGCATAAATGCCGCCTAGTCATGCAAGCGAACGACAGTAGGGCGTAGCAATTGGAAGTGAATAGGACTACAGCGAGGCTCACAGAGGCGATGCGAGGCTTGCACCGGGACAGGCGAAGTATCACAATTACGATTCGACATGTGTGTACGCCTAATACATGGAGTTAGACACTTTAAAAATTTCTATATTCGCGGGCTGTATACTCACATAACCACAGATACCTATATTAATTGCTTGATTTGAAAGGTTTAGGAGAAAAACACACAGGTTAAAATTTATGAATGAAAAAATCTTAAACAATGTCAAATAAATCATATTCTACATTGGTCATAACTTTTCTACGCTAATACTTTTAGTACCACATAAAAATTACTTAAATCTCCAATCTTAAATTTTGAAAAAAAATGCTTGAAAATCAAGAAATGTCAACAACTGTAGCATCAAGTAATATTTATGTAGATAGTATGCTTAAAAACAAACTTTATACAATGTTCCTACATTCTATAAAGTTTACATAAATTTATAATGGGACAATTTACTGTGGAAACTTTCAAGGCACCAAGGAATTCTCTAGTTTTGAATTGTTTTAAATAAGCAAATTATATTTGCATTACAAATAACTAGACGTCTTAGTTTTCCATAAATTTTCTCCGTATACATGCGCTTAGTTGCAATTAAGAGTAATTCAAAACTTAATAAACTCCAGGACGACATGGAGGTTGCTATTGATACGCTCGACGCATTTGATATTATTTTAAAATGGTTTGTAGAACTGACAACGTAACAGGAAATTTGGAATGGAAATAGTAACAGAATATAGTTCAAAATAATAATTATTGTTGGACATGCAAAAACATTTTTTCAGTAAAATCAATACTATTAAATATTATATTTTACTGTTACAACTGGTGAGTCAATATTTATAATCAAACCAAACTAATGGAATCACCTAGAGCAGCACCGTTGTTTCAGGGAGCACACTCGGAAGAAAAAATTTAGGGCGCTAGATTTAAAGGTACTACAAACTATAAAGGGAATTCCGAACTGGAAGAAGCCATCAATACGAAGAGAAAAATTGTACACAGCTGTCAAACGTGCAAAGCGAAGATCAGGGTTAGTGCGCGACAAGATTTAGGTAAAGTATCTTACATATTTTTAAGTAGGAATGTCCATTGTAGGTAGTTAAGCATGTTGGATAGTGTTTCGTCGGTTGACGAAGAATTCTTTAACGGATCCTTTCAAAATGAATTTATATTAATTATATTATAATTTATCGGCAAAGAAAGATTTTAGAAGTTTATTTCATTTTCGCATTAAAACGGAATAGGATTCTTTAATAAAACCGGTAGAATTTTCTTAAGCATTTCTGTAAAAATAAAATTTGCAATAGGACATAAATAAATTCGTACTGTTAATAATATAAAATAAGAAAAAGTTTATTAAGGAAACTCCGACATGGTGATCAATTGGCAACGTTGTAAAAACAATCCCATGGTAGCGATAAATAGTGCAGAAATGGCGCACAGCATTAAACAAAACGTAATCTTCTGACCTAACCTAATAAGGAAACAACTAGCGCGAATAATCTGTATAGTATATGAATGTGCACACATGTGGTTGAAGAAATGTGCCGTAATGTATTGGCTTCTTCGATTTTGTCGTATACCTGTTCCGAGTAAATAATTTCAATGTTGTACATTTTCTCATAACAACGTTTAAGCAACATAACTTCTGGTTAAAGGAAAACACTAGTCTCGGCAACGACATGCCATTTCCCGACGAACGATGTAATCTAATCAATTTGCTGTTCGCCTGACGCCGATAGGGAAAATGGCAGATGAGACTAGGCGACAACTTGGAGTCGCATAGACGGAAACATTTTACTTCTACGGAAGTCAGAATCACAAGGAATGCGAATTCGGAACGTTTCTTATGGAGTAGAAATTACTGAATTTATATTTTTCTTTTATAACACCCATTTGGTCTTACTGTTAGTGGTATCCGTATCTTATTCTCGTATTTTGATTTAGTGGCAGATTTTATGAATGTTTTCTACGCAAAGGAAGTTTTTATAGTTTAGTGCATCAATGATTAAATTGTGTAAAATATGTACAACGAAATAAAAATTTATATAAGTTTTAAGATACTGAGATCGATAACCTTTGAACTAGAAATTCTTAAATCAATTAATTTTTTATCCCTAAATTTCTTTACATAAAAAAGCATTCTATCTTTTATTTAAATAAGAGATTAAAAAAAGATTAAAAAATATATATTTTAACAAGGAAAATACTAACCAATTCAAAAAGGACTAACTTGATTCTACCCTACTTTGCAGAAAGTCCATATTATTATTCTATTAACTATTTCGAAAAAAATTAGCTGGCATTATGCAGTAAATAGGTAATAATTTTTATTTTATTAAACGTAAATCATTCGCGATAGTAACTCAAGTATAATCGAGAACATATGTAATTTTTATAGTAAAAGTATAGAAAACGCGATATTACTAGTTTTATGACGGTGTACCAAAGTAAATATGTTAAGCAACGCGGAAAGCAGTATAGAATAAGCACCATCTTTTTTGACCTGTCTGTTCCAATATATTACCTACTATTAGGACTCATAAATAACATAGGGCTGCAAAGAAAAGTACTTTTTAAAAATTGTTGAAGTTTAGCTCCGGATTTTTGTGTTTTTCAATGCTGAACTTGAAAACGAAAACCATCTTTTCCCGTCACCTAGGGTATTCTCACAAAAAAAGCAGGTTAGTTTAGGGACAGTAAACCAAATACAATAAAGTATGGAATATATATTTTATTTCACATTTTAAGTCATAACTAACCAAACATTTTTCATAAAAAACAACACAAAACTGAATGACCTTATTTAATATAGTTATTGTAGTATTGTTTTGGCTTCCCATCAAAACTTCATTTTCTGCTTTTTCTGCTGTAGGATCGCTGGCAATCGCCCTTTTTCAACCTCCAGCAGCAGTTCGCTATCATGTTAACATTCCACCTTCCTTGTTTTTCTATTTCCTATATACCTTGGTGAATGTTTTCATCTTGTTCCTCGCTGACACCACCCACATGTCCTCGAAAGTAGTTTAAGTGTGAGTGGAGAGCACTTTTAGGTCCATATTACAACCTAAATTCTTAAAACTTTCCAACTTTTCAGCTACAATAGCTGGAAGTAAAGATTCTTTTCGTTACCAAAAAATCTCTGTTTACAACGAGTTTAAAACATACCCATGCTGCTTTTTCTTTTGGGGCCATTTTTGTCTCAGAGTTGTCATCCTTCATAAGTTTTCGAATGTCTGGTCCAACAAATACTCCTTCTTTCGACTTCGTCTTCGATAAACCTGGCAACTGGTGACAAAGATGTCAAAAGCATTCTGCTTTCTTTGATAAAGCCTTAACAGACTCAATCTGATATCAAATGGAGGAAGCAAAACTTTCTTTGGATATAAGATTTGCCCTCAAAATATTCTTTGAACCGACCTCTAAGGTTTTTCTGACTAGCCACTCTTTTTAAAGGTATTGCTGTTTTCTGTCATGGCTATCCCATTCACAAAGAAAACATGGATTGGAACTGATAGTTCCAGTTCTGTTGACCAAGCAACACTGAATTGACTTTGCAATCGCCACAAATACTCCATTTATGGCTTTAACAGCTAAGTTTGCTCAAAACCACTTCCAGGTTTTAGTATGCTTCCTTTAAGTGAACCGAATGACCAATAAGTACTAAAGCATATTTATTACTGTTATGCAAAAGAACTTCTTCAAAGCTCCTCTTTGAGGAACATTCCTAACATTAAAACTTGTCATAACCCCAGAAACGTTGGTACAATCACCTTCCTGAGAAAAATAATCAATAGCACTCAGAAGATGCCAACTTATATTTATACAATCTATTTCTCTGAGTGTATCAAAATTATAATCGTACGTAATCTACATGCAAAACTGTTCGATTTTTTTTCTTTTTTTTTATCACGGAGATATGCTTTATAAAAAATCCCAATTAGTAAGTATTCTCATCTCGTTCTTATAAATTTCCGTGCAACAGAATCTACCCTAACGTCATTTATAATTGTTGTTGCTACGAAGATCCCCCATAAATTTCAAAGAATTCGGAAGGGCGCACCTAAAATACAAATTTATAGCTTGTTCCTAGCTTGTATGCGCCCTCATCTCGTGCCAGTCAAATTTGCCTGCATACATATCTTGTTCTGACACCGAAAACTAAATCTTGATATAGCAGAGTGCTGTTGTAAACAAATGTGTACACAGCTGGTAAGCTCCCATAAAATATTATAGTATTTTCAATTTTCGCCAGTGTGAATATTGCATATCTCCTGCATATGTTCTACAATGCTTGGTGTGTTGTTGCAGAAGTTTGTTTTTACAGCATGCTGATAAAATGTTCCCTCACGATATGGTGCAGTTGAAATGAAATTGTTGAAAACATTTATTGAGATAAATACGTAAATCTAGTTCATTTGCCCGGTAAATACGATATCTGTATTACCAACGCTGTTTTGTTGCAAATAAAATTAACTCGACAGCAATAACTGGAATTATTTATTTAGCCATTTTCATCACAAATTCGCTCTATAACATATTCATTTCAAATTATATTTGGATTGCATTATATTGGAGTTATGTTTCGTTTATTAATCCTTACATTTAGCATTTTAGATATTCTATCAATATCAATAGTTTAAATTATAAAGAATAGCATTGTATGTATAGACAGATGGGCATGTTGTATCCAAGCGACATGCATTCAGTTAAAAATAACATGTGAAAATGTTCACGATGAGGTGAGGGATCTACAGGGGTGCATAAATTGCGAGAATAATTATATACAAGAATACTTTTTGTGCGTTTTTTGATCGAAAATATTAAAATTCTAATCTTGTATCTTCCTTCCTACACTCACAGGACTTTTTTTTGGAAAAACTTCATGTGAAACACTGTATTGATTTACCCGGTAATAGAGGGTGCACAGAAAACAATAGGGTAAAGTTTTGTATTCTTAATTTCATTTTACTGTAATAAATGGCAAAACAAGGCTTTTAAATTCAATATAGAAATTGTAATTATTAAAGAATTACATTTACTAAACTAAGAGTTTATTTGAGTGCGTTAAATGTTGAAACTAAAAGCCGTTACTTTCAGCAGTTGCAGCCTCTTCGTTATACTTTCAATCACTAGTTCCAATATTTCTGGCGTATTTCACTATTAACACTAATTTCGCTCACTTTGTCGGCATAATACTAGGTATACACTTTTTCTTTAGTAAAACCTCAAATAAAAAAGTTTAATGGATTAAGATCGGGTGACCTAGTGCGCCATAATATTGGACCACCACCACCAATCCATCTGTTTAGAAAATATTCATCCAGCAAATCTCTGTCATGAAAAGCATCATGAATGTAGAATACATTGGATCGCGCCTTCAATGCCATGTTATCTATAATTTCTTCCAAAACATTGAGGTAATCAACAGCATCTAAACGGCTCGGAAAGTAAAATGATCTAATACCTCTATGGTTTATTATACCTAACCAAACATTAATAGGAAGTCGTCTTCTTGAGGACCATACTCACGAAATTTGTCAATTTTAGCCCCTCTCAGTCCGGTTGCACCCTATCAAAAAAGTGTGCAATCTGGCTGAGAGTTAACTTACTGACTCTGGTTTCGGCAAACCGATGGACCCCAAAGAAGGTGAGAAGGAGTTTTTACCGCACTCCCACACTTTCTGCACAGGAGAGAGTTCACTATTCCAAAAGCTAGTTTGAAGTTTATCTTTTTTATATTTTTGGCTTGGTCTTTTAGAATTTCGATGACTTAATATAAACCAATAAATTTCCCGAAGGCGTTGATCCAATCTTCGGAAGACGTTTGCTGTAGGATGCCTTCGGTTTGGGTAGCGAGCACGATATTATCACGTAGCCTTGTCGCCATTTCCAGTACATGCACCATATACTACGTACATACCAACGTACTCGATAAATAAAAAATCCATGTCAAATGAACGAAAAGAGAAAACTAAATCGCCCAAAAAACGTGCACAACTGAATAAACTCAAAAATTCATAAGAAAGAATTAAATACTATTTCGAACGACAGAAAATACTCACAATGTAAATATACGAATTAATTCGGCCATTTACAACGAGATATACGATACCGCATTCACTGTACAATATTCCCACAGTTTATTCTTATAGAAAGTATGTTAAAACGAGATTATGATGCGAAAGCATATTATTTACGGGAAACTTTTCTTCAGAATACTACGCTATTTCATCCTTCTACTTGTTTTACAGGCTGTTACATAATGCATATACCAATTGAATATTGAAACTTTCGAGATTTTATATGGACACAAGATGTAAAACAGAAGATTTCTAACATCTGCACACTCTGTACTTAAGGAATAACCTTTTAAACTGGAAAATCAAAAGTTGAAGTTTTCAAAATTGTAATTAGAAATACCCCTTAGGTTATGCATACCTATCTACTATCTACAAACTGAACAATATTTAAAAAATCGTCTCAGACAACACGAATTGGACTGTGCTTATAAATGCGGTAGAACAGCTTTAACTTTACATAGTATCAATACTTTACATAATTTTGACTTGACGTTTGACGTAATTTCAAAAATTCTACATACTGAACAAAATTATTTTAAAAGATTGTTCTTGGAGGTGTATTACGTCAATAGCTACAACAAATCAATTGACTTCAAAACAGACATTCACAGTCTTAGCAACATTTATATACACATATTTAAGATAGACAAAACGTTAAGAAAGCCAAGCTAATTCACTTTTTCATTAGTTCTCCTTATTTTGGGTTCCACTATATATTCACTTTGTGTCTTTTGACTCTCACTGTACATTCATTCATTTGTATGCTCCAACTATTTTATCTTGTTACTTGCACTGATGTCATTTTACCGTGTATCTACGTAATTCATTGTAAGCATTGGGGTTGTTGATTGTGCTGGGTTCGCTTTTAATTTTCGTCTCTGAGGAAGTAAAAAACAATTTACGAAAGCTGAGACATTTAAAACAACTAAAGAAAATTCTTGTTTCATTTGGCTGCCGCCCAACAAACCAACATTTCTAGCCTTAATAAGTATAGCTAGCACTTCCACCTAACTTACCTACCTACCATCTTTAATTTATTTTTTTTTATTTCTGCTGACGGCAAATATACTAACTGCAGGAGAAAACACAGGTCAACCGTTTACCTACAATTTTAATTTATTGCCTCCACTATTAAAGACTTAGGATTAAATATATAAAAGCAGTTTCTCTGGGTTTCTAGCTGACAAACTGTAATAGTTATTCTACCAAGTTCGATTACGAACAGGTGGGTAATAGATTGTTGTATAGAGAAAACATATTATTGTTGATGACCGCATCTAGAAAGCTATTGACGATAATAGACGGTTTTCGCAACAGCACAATTAAACGTAGTAATTGCAGTAAGTAAGTCACCAGTCGAATAGATTTAGTAACCATTAACTTCGTCAATCTGTCAAATGCCCTGTAATAGATTTTGCGAAATATTTCCACATACATTAACACTTGCAGTTGGTAACAGTGCCAGATGATATAATTTCTTATAGATAATGTTATATGTTTCTGTATAACCCTGCTTAAAAATATAAAATGGTTTGGTGCCTTCTATTGAAATTCATTCTTTGTAAACTTTATATAATACCATGTAATAATGAACAAAGCTTAATAAGGTAAATAATGGGTTCAGTCAAAAGCAGTATAATTCGCATTTTATAAAGCTTTTCTGCTGGTGGATATTAGAATGGAAGTCATTTATAAAGAAAAAAGTCTGAAAATATAAAAAAAAAGTTATCCAATAACCAGTACTTACAACAGGTTCTATATAAAAATCCTTTACTGAAAATGCTTTCTTTTGTTATTTAGATCTTAGCTTCCCCGACAACAAATTCATATAAAAATCTTATATATACGACAATGTACCCTTCCTTTTTGTTCACAAAATTCAACTTCAACAACAAGAACACCAATGCTGTAAAGTATACATACTGTAATTATGAAAAGCTAAATAATTATAGTTCATCGTATACACCGTGCTCCATATATATGGATTCCATAACAGTTGAAATGTTATCACTCTTATTAAATAATGTCCCTATGATTATTAATAATAATAACAAAAATATAATAAATCAGCTGTGTTTTCAACTGTCAATTGTTATTATGTGTGCGCCCATGGAACGACGCTAGTTATCTCCTAGTATTCGCCAAGGAGTAAAGAAAAAAAATCATCATTATCATCAATCTTACTCTGGGAGCAGGACCTGAGAATCAGCCCCAGATCTCGTTATAGAGAGACAGCAAATTATTGTTATTATCCTTCTGTGTTTCAAAGAGGCCTCCACGCTTCTTCAATTCCAATAGCTGCACCGTTTATAGGTAACTCCTCGGCTTTTGTACTAGCGGAAGGCCGGGTCGTCGTAGTTAACTGAAAGCAAATAAGACAAAAAAAGCAGTACCTATTCTAATATTTAAAAAGAATTTAATCTTAATTACACTAGTCAATATTAATTAAAATATGAATTTATATTTTAAATATTTATTTTTACACTCCTATCTTGCTAATAATTTAACACCAATTTAGACTATGAAAGAGTATAAAATATTCATTTATAATAAGTACTACTCTATTAACTATATAAATATAATGTCATAACCTATCTAATTCTATAGCAGCGTTACTAAAACAAGTCCTATTCGACTCGTTCCCTTATATTTAATATTTGTTTCGCGTCACGGCCAATTTGATGGCCTAGCTAATGCCCTGACGTCCGTACGCGACCGCCATTCATCAGTCAATGGACATTCAAATAAATGCCCCCCCCTGTATCTACGCCACCACATTCACAATGCGAACCATTAACCCTTCCCCCCCTCCCTCTCCCAATTCTACATATATATGACTTGACCCGTTATTAACTCTTCCGTCTGATACGACAAATTAACCCTCATTTTTTAATAATTTGAAAGACATTTTTTGGTACTAGCTTCAAATATGCAGTTAATAATAGCTTAAATTTAACTCAGAACCTGAACGATTTTAACATACAGGATGAAGATATCCTCATTTCCTTGGATGTACGAAACCTCTTTTACTAATATACCGAGACAAGAAGTTATCCAACTGGTTATCGATAAACTTTGCTCACTTAATGTTCCATCTGAAAAGAGGGATGAGCTTGAAATCCGTTTGAAACAAGACTTTTCCAGTTTGATAACAACGTTTACTATATACCTTATATATATACTGTAGGTCTGGCGATGGGTTCTCCAATTTCACCTCTGTTAGCAGATATATTTATGATTTTTTTAAACTATATATCTTATACATAATAATCCCTTTACAGCTATTGTATTAAATTTTAGGTTAGATATGTAGATGATATTCTTATTATATGGTCTGGAGAAAATGTATAATTGAAAGATTTCCTTCTCTAGATCAACGCCTTACATAACACTATTAAATTTACATTAGAAATACAACTAAATAATCGGATTAATTTTCTGTATTCAACTATTATTCACTGCTACATTGACAGTAAATTAAATTTTGAGATACACAGAAAATCCACTCACTGTGGCATGGTAATTTATCAACAATCTAATCATCCCTTTAACTACAAGTATGCTACCTTCTATAAGTACCTTCACAGAGCAGTTAATCTTCCACTCACTGAAGAATTTTTTCATAAGGAACTGAATATTCTAAACAAATAGCCATAGTGAAGTAATGATTATAATTCTAATATAATAGATAAGTTATTATATAAAATTAATAACAAAAAAAAAAAATAGAAAATGCAGCTTATCTAATTGTAAGTATACCACAGATTCTACAGTTGACAAGGATATTACATCCATCCCATATATAGGTCCTTTCTCTTACAAAATTGCGAACATCCTTAAACTACATGTCCATGTATCATTTACAACATTACATCTCTTACGAAATTTAATTATTAAAAATAAAGATAGTATAGAACTACTGAAAAAGAAAGTGGTTGACCTCCTCACATGTAATGATTGCCACTGCACATACGTTGGAAGGACCTTTAGAGGTATTGAAATTAGGATAAAAGAGCATTCCCGTAGCGTAAAACCCAATTCTACTGTAGATTGCTTGTTCGGTAAACATTAAAAGAAAAATAAACATCACTTTGACATCAATCACAATTGCCAAATATTACATACGACCAAAAAAGGGACCTACCTCAACAACTTGGAGGCATTGGAAGTATCGAGACAATAGTTATTTCGCTAAACCTCACAATTAATGTTCGGGTTCATCCCCCTTTTCCAAATTTTACTGGATAGATGACCTTTTACATACAGGGTGTCCCACCGAACTGGGGCATTAGATTTTTTTGAACTTCTAATAGAAATTTGATTTTGAAACTTGCAGTGTAGTCATGGCCCACTGTCATCTATTTAAGGAAAATATTTTCAACTTTATAGCACTTTCGGTATACAGGGTGTTGATATCAACTTTCTTATTTTAAATGGAATGGTATAATTTTCATCGGTCTAATGAATTTGGCTAGTCATTTGCAACTAGTTTATCCCTAAACTCGACTAATGAACTAATGAAAATGACTAAAAGGCATTACTATTAGTAAGAAACTAGTGAAGATTAGATATCTGAAACATAAGTATTTAGATAGGTTAGGCAAATAATGTACAGAGTGTTTTGTAGGAAAAAACTTATTTTATTTGGTTGAAACTTGGAATTTAGGCATATTTTTAGCAATTTTTTGCAAGAGATGCTAATACTTCAAAAACTATTAAGAAAGAATAGGTATACCAAACTCTAATATCAATCGATCGAATAGAATATTACGCTGCACTCAATGCTGTAGTAAAAAATACCATGTTCCATTTGAAATAAAAAACTTTTGCTGGTTTAAAGGTATCCACATTGGAGTTGCGTTTTCGAAGACCCTGTATGTGATTCGATAATTATTGCCATAACATTTTCTACCTACGTCTCTATACTTAGATCGACATTAGTAGAACCACTAAATATCTGATACCTTATCAGCTATTTAATTTTACTTGAAACAGTGCAAACGTCAAAAAATCAACAAAATTGCAAATACCTCAAAAACGGTTGAGTTTAGGGATAGGGAACCCTCATATAAACTATTGCAAATGACTCGATACATTCATTGTACCGATATAAATTTGTACATTCAATTAAAATAAGAAAGTTGATATCAACATCCTGTATACCGAAAGTGCTATAAAAGTTGAAAATATTTCCTTAAATAGACCACAGTGGACCATGACTACACTGCAAGTTTCAAAATCAAATTCCTACTTGAAGTTAAAAAAAATCCAATGCCCAATGGGACACATGTAAAATATGGTTTTCAAGTATTCTACTGCGTCGTTTTTTCATAATAGATGACAGAAGCTTATTGTATCTTTCTGGAATTTCCTACATTATTTAAATTTTAGTCTCCACTTTTCCAGAATCATTTTATATCCTGAGTTCGTGCTTAAGTGCTTACAGTTATTTCAAATATTTTAAAGTGTTGTATGTATGTTTTTCTACAAGTTTTACATAAGTTCGACTATCTACCTTACACTTTCTAATTTATTTTAATTTTGAACTTTGACCATTCCTAAATGGTTTTAAATAGTATCTTTTTTAAATACTTTAACATACTCCCTGATTTATAAAAAAAAAAATATTTTTCATTTTACATAATACCATTTTGCTAAGAATTGTTCCACACTCTTATAATACGATATTTCTATAGCTGGCCTATGGATTTCCGTTTGGTTTCGCTCTATCCGAAACGAAACCAGTTCATGTGTTATTAAAGAATTTTGTGAGAATCTAGTTGTTTGATATCTTTTTCCTTATATTAACAACTCACCGGTGTCAAATATGGATTTTAATCCTCATTTCTCTAAAATGTATAATGTTACCGATAAAATTCCTAGTTTGCCTCCCATTTAAAGTATACACAGTATGTTGCACTTTTAATAAGCCGACAATAATAATAACAATAATAGTGATCATTGGCATTAGAACTGTTTATCTTCTTCTACGTGTAATATAAATTTATATCTCACACGCACAAGCCATTCTCTTGTAAAAGCTTATCCCAAATAATTGGTCTCGTTCACTACAAGCGCAGCTGCCTCTCCAGAAAAAAAAAGTGCAATTAGGATTAAAAACACCGTTATATTCCATCCAAGAGCAAGGACAATGGCGATTATCCAGTAAAAGAGAAATCTGAATACCAGCAATTAAAGTTAAAACTCGCTCTTCTACTGGTGATTCGGGGGATTTTATTTGAAATTTTATTCGCATTTTAGGCACATAATCTCGTTATCTACGGCTTAGCAAAACCGAATAAAATAAATTACAGCGAATACATTTCCGTTGTTCTGAGGAAAGGAACTAAATTTACATCCCACATATTACAAGAACCGCTCTGCACTGACAGACAATGGAAAAGTGAAAGAAACGCGTATGAATTACATGCATATATAATTTATACTTAATGAGATGATTGCGTGATCGCGTGTATGAGTACAAAGTCGCGCTGAGTAGACGGACAGCTAGTGTTGCACGTAAAGAATTTTCAATAAATACGCAACTGTTGTATTATAGTCGAGTACACTCTATATGCTCTTCGCTACTATTAAATTTCAGCGATTGAGTAGAATGCTGTATTTAATTTTACTGCGTTGAGATGAAGCCTTCAGAAGAATGTCTGTATCTGCCTTTACGTTAAGTTTAAAGTTAATATTTTCTGGCAGCGTTTTGCTTGTAGATATATAGTTTTTGTTGGAATTTCCAATAAATAACTGAAGTATTAAACCATATAAATTGGGAAAAATTATAGTAATACGAGTGGCAGGTAGTCATAATATCTAGTAGATATATAATATATAATATACACATAAGGAACACATTTAAAATTAATTAGATTCTAAAACTAATATAATATAATAATATAAAATAAGGATTCATTTTTACAATTGTTATATATTTGTAATATGTTGAATAAAATTTTATTTTGTTAAACTTGGATTACCACACTGCTTTCAACAAACGCCAATACTAGACTATTGTAAATTTAACAACCTAAGCAAAATAAAAACGTAGTATTTTAGCGTTGTATGAGATATAATGTAATAACATCAAGTTAGTAGTTAGTAAAATAAAGAATATGGCAACAAATACATGTGTATTTTATTAAATTTCAAGAACGCTCCAACTGCTAGTATGTAAATTGATAGATAGATAGATAGATTTCATATTTATACAATGGACACAAAAAATGTGTAGGACATGTCAAATAAAATACATGATTAATTTAAGTATAAAAACATTAAAGTAGCGCTACATTCACTTGAACAAAACAATAAACTTCTTCACGGTGTAGACGCAGTGATGGGTCAATCGAGAGCGTACCCTTGTCTTAAGTTTTTTTACATTATTCAGGGCTGCAATTTCGGACGGTAATAAATAATAATGAGGAAGAGGTCTCTTAGTAAAAGTACTATTTTAAACACGACGGCAGACGACAACTGCACTGCGATAGCGGCAGACGGCAGTGCTTTGTAAAGTTTATTGCATATAAATTACTGCCGTCTTTCGCTATCGCAGCGCAGTTGTCGCCTGCCGTCGTGGTCGAAATCGTACCTTAATGTTAAGCCTGTTTAAAGATATACTGTTTTTGTTTTTTGTCTGGTATTGTATAAATGAAAATCACCGTTTCTGATAAAACCGTTCCTATTGGCAAAGACATGTAAT
>RXPK01003590.1:0-28883 GCA_004143645.1 Protaetia brevitarsis | reverse complement strand
GTTAATTTACTATAACAGCACGAGGTACTACGTGAGTCAGTTTGCTATGACGGTACGGCCGTATTGCAAATTTCTGTTTCGTTTCAAAACGTAAACATACGTTAGGTTTATTTATGTCAAACACTTTTGACAGGTGAATTTAAACAAACTCTTAAAAATAACATTTACCGTTATATAGTGATGATTTTTTGATATAATCTAGACTTAAAGTATGTTAACCTCATGATAGCAGTGGAAAAAATTAACTAAAAGGCACAAGTTAGTACAATAAATTTAATCGCGGTGTACATTAATCGCTTAGTATTCACAGTAACGATTACGTATGCTAATTCTTTCTCTATCCAAACACTCTCTCTAGATTTTTACGTTACGTTCTGAATTTTGCGTTTCCAATATGTTGTACACTAAGTACGTCAAATTTTCAGACTATTTAATTCAATCCGCCTTTATTACAATTGTATGCATCCCTCCATGCGCCATATTTCATCCATTTGTTTCATAAATTAAAACTTCTTTTCTTTGAGAACAAATAATACTATAACAATCATATGTGTTTAAATTCCATAAGAAAATATGTCATTTTCTTAAGAAGCATTGTTCAAATATTAATGTGTTATGTTAAGTCTGAAACTGTATGTGAAAGAACCACTTCTGTAAACAATATTTTATAATATATTCAGCTTGTTTTCGTACATAGTTCAAAATTGTGTTTCTAATAGCACATTGAAATGAGTAGAATTCAATGTTTTACGACATTTATTTTCGTAGCATTTTTCTTTTTGGGTTATGGATGTAATACCAATTGTTTACTTCATGTGATAGAAATTTGCTTATGTTTGCAACATGATGTTTGAGCAGCAACTCGTTAACTCTCTAAAAAACGAAAATACTGTAAAGGATATGACATTAAAGATATATGGAATTTTAAACATACTATCATCGAGACGAAGTTTAACGGAAGTGTGCGTGGGCCCGTGATATCTAGGTGTCACTGCGTCGAAATAACACGATTAAACGGAAACTCTTGACTCCTTCGATTGGTTTACACAAGGGTTTCGGTATGGGTTTAAGTTTGTAAATAACTAGTGAATTATAGATATAAATATATACCTAGTATAACCGGCTAGATATACCCACCTTAGACATTGCAAATGGCAGAATGATAACCTTTGACAGTTGACGAGCTTATTATCTTAATTGATGGGAAATTGCATGGGCAAGATGTGACAAGCATGCAATTTAAAAAACAGCAGGCCACAAATATAGTATTTTAATGGAACTGAATTAAGTTATATGGTTGAGTTGGTTATTTTAATAGTAAGTATTTTGCAAAAATTAGCACTCGAGCCCCGAAATATGTGCAATGTCATTGACGGTACGCTAGTCTGTACAGTAAAGATGAACTATTACCTGGCACGTGATTGTTGACGTCCCCACGTGCACACGCCATTTCCCCTGCGTGTTGATACATACTTTTTTTTGGACTTTAGAACATCAACAACCCTCTGCTTAGGGAGATATCCGCCTTTATCGGATTTATTTGCGAATAAATTGCTAACACCTGTTACATCTTGGGCCTGGACGTAGTCCGCACACAGTTGCAGAGCATCGACAAGCTCTATCAAACATGTTTACGTTGGTGAATTGCTACGTTAGAATTCTGATTCAAAACGCCGTACTTTCACTTTGTCTTTAATAATTTTCTTTAGTTATTTCATTAAATTTCAAAATTTATCAAAATTAATAGTTCTTGGTTTAAACTCTTTATCATTTTACATTCAGTTATGATAGAAGCTTCAATGAAGTTATAGTATTATAACCGGGGTCGTATATTGGCTCGCTACTTGTCAAATTTTATATCGGTGCATTGCATCACTTTCAAATACACGACATAAATCTTAAACGTTCTTTACAAAGATAAATCAGAGTTTTCACCTTATTTTCAAATTATACAGTCATATCAATAAACGATTATTTGTACAAGATTGGGACCAGATATGCAGGCTTTTCTGTATATTTTAGTTTTAACGATAAAAATAACAAAACTTTACTAATATCTGTTTTGTCTGACGTACTCTGCGATATTATTATGTTATTTTAGTAAAACATTCAATTTGGTGACCGCACAATTTACATAACTGTTATTACTAGAGCTGGGCCAATTCAATTTATTTTCTTCTTATTAGAGATTGGCCAATTTATTTATTAATTATTTTCTTTTTTGTAGTGTTTTGATCAGAATTTGAGTTACATCTTAATTTAGATACCTTTTTTTAAAAAAAAAACCACTTAGACATTTATTTAATATTTTCACATAATTTTGATTTTCATATTTAACTTTTGTACGCCTTTGATTTATCGTACTGAATTGTGGTAAATATATGTTTTGTCGTTTCTTATTATTACCGATATTCACGATTATTCAAGACCTAAGCAAAAATTATCGTGTTCCAATTTCGTGTATTTCTCCTCTTTTTCCTCCTTTAACATCCCGCAATTTCTGGGCTTACCCGAAGTAGACGAATCCGTAAAAAAACAATTTATATCCCGGAAAAATAAAGCTGATGTTTTCCACCATTGTGCACTTTATTTATGAAAACTAAATTATTACAAACCATCCCAACCCCGTGCTCCACCAAAAAAAAGGTACTACACGAGGCTACCTATTCTATGTACTATATGGGTTCCATAACAATTGAAATGATCCTACTCTACTAAATAACTTCCCCATGATTCTTAATAACAAAATATAATACAGGTAGCCTCGCGACCATATGCATACTACTTTTGAAGAACGATGAAAAGATGTAAAATGTGATTAATAATATAATAAACAATAATCGAAATCAGTCAGCTATCAGTTATTATTAAATGCGCCCATGGAACGATTTCCTTACTCCCAGCATTCGCCAAAGGACACTGATTATATAAATATACTTATATAAAATCAATGCCATGGAGTAAGGGAAAACATCGGCAAAAAACTTGCTCTGGGTGGATCTGGGAAGAAAGTCCCAGACCTATTACTGATAGCCGAAATTATTATTATCGACCATTGTGCACTGAAGTAAAATCAATACTGAAACAAATGAAACTCGTTGAGAAACGATTAACAAATCGTGATTCAATCGCTGTGACTTAACGAATAATCTTAGAATCATAATCCATTCACGACTTTATATTACAAAAATACTTCAAAATCGAAAGAAAAACACGTTTTCAGTTTAAATATCGTATTATTCGAGTTCTAACAAGAACTATTTTTTACATAATATGTTAAAACAAAGTATTAACATGAGGAGAAACAAGAATCAACTACATGATCAACTAAAAGCAACGAAGGAATTTGACAGATCAGTAATATTTCATTTTATCAAACATAAATTTCGTATGCACACACAGCTTTTTCGTCTAATTAATTAATACCTTTAGTATTAGCCAACAGCAAACCTTCAAAATATGAGCCTATATGTTTTCCAAGGCTATATTCTTATCGTGAATCAAGTGCAGGAACATTTTTTCTACCAACTTCAATCAGTTTCAATTGATAGCGTTATACTTATACAAACACCGTATTTCATAAATCATCGTCTGTGAGGCATTTTTTTTTATCCTGTACGCTTTAAACCGCACACGAACTATTCATTTAATTCCAGGTGGAGATAAAATGGAACAACGAAACGGTGCACGTGTGCAACAGAACGACAGCGGCCTGGGTCAAGTACATCACGGAAGACGTGTACTACTCCTTCTATTACCTGTTTAGGATAATCCTTGTACACGTCATACCGTGGCGTAGCCCTGGTCGTGTTGAAACGTCCTGCTCTCAAGGCGCTGAAGAGGGCGCAACAACGGCGAGATATGCTCTTGCTGAAGAAGAACAAGAATCCGAATGCAAGAATGCGAGATTCCAATTGCACCACGCTCATGTTGATAGTGGTGGTGAGGTGTTCCTCTGAGTGTGGAGATTCCACTGGCGTGGTCACCCTGCTCACGTGCTTTCCTCTTCCATACTTTCCGAATTCCTAGATTACCATATCGCCAACATACTGATCTTGTTCACGAATTTCTTCATCATCCTCAGTTATCCTATCAATTTCGCCATCTACTGCGGGATGTCGCGACAATTCAGGGGAGACTTGTCAAGGAACTCTTCATAAGAGGAACCATCACCAATAGAAATGGCGGATCGTCACGGTATTCTTTGGTCAATGGTCCTAGGACCTGCACGAATGAAACGGTTTTATAAGAAGGGTTGTATTAAGGTTGATTTTGAAAAAAAAAGAAAAATTGACGCAAACATTTCTTGGGTGTTTTGTACTGAAAGTATATTGCATTGATACTGATTTTAGTGAAAAATAAAATAATCACTAGAGATTATTATTTAATTTCTTTTTTCTTGGTTTTTAGGTCGTCAATATAAAAACATGAGATGGGTGCGACGTTTTCTTTATTGAAAAGCTTTCTTCAAGTATATAAATAAATGTAAAAAGTGTAAATATAAATAAAATGTTTTGTTTAATAAATGACAATTGTTTTGTTACTATGATTTGAATATATCATTAGTTTTATTTAAAGATTGCGTTTTAAAATAGGATGTTTGATTATTTGTTTTTGAATTTTGTACTTAAATAGTTCTTTAAAAATATTTAGTATTTAGTTATAAAATTAAATTATATAATTTTGTGAATTATTGTATCAATGACTGCGTTTTTAATGTTAATAATTTGAATATTTCAAGTATAATTACGTGTTTTTAATTTTGTTTTTGTTTTAAAAATTATTACGTTGTTGAGAACAAAAGGTTAGATTTTGATTTCTTTCATGTTTTTTAAACTGTAGATTATTATTATATTCTGTTCCTGTTATTCTTTTTCCACATTGCATGGTTCACCTATATACCAGTGTGTTAAAAAAAAGGTTGTCCGGATTTACCCAATTGTAGTACTAGTGGAAATAACAAAAAGTCTTAGTCAAACATGGGTCCGCAATTCAACTGTTTCTTGACTATTTATAGTCGATTGCATCTTTGTTTAGTAGGATAAAAATTTTCAAAGAAATTCTGATCGCAACGTAAATTAAACAAATGTTTATTTAAAGAAAACTAAAGAAATTGTTCTACATGTCCACCGTTTTCATTTCTAAGCACGCTTCACACCTTCTTATGAAAGATCGACCAATCTTTCGAAATTCCGGAGTCCTCGGAATTTCCGCGCAACAATTTACGATTCCTTACCTGAGTTCTTCCAAATTGTTTACAGATCGTGCGTACACTAATTGTTTAGATGCCCCCAAACATACAAATCTAGCGGTGTCAGGTCAGGGGACCTAGGAAGGCCATGGCAGTTGGTCCACCCCGTCCTATCCAGCTCTCGTTGTATTTGATTTAAGAAATTTCTAACTACGAAGGAAAAATGCGCAGGAGCTCCATTGTACATAAATCATAATTTAATCTGTTAAAAAGTGGCACGTCTTCCAACAAAACGAGTTATTCATTTCTTAAAAAATCCAAGTATACTTGTCCGTTAAACGATTAGGGAGAAATACTGACCAGTCTCCAAAAATAACAAGCCAAACATTTAGCGAAAAACGGTTTTGGTGATGCAGTTCAACAACCAGCATGGGGATTTTCATCTGCCCAGACGTCATGTTATGAAAATTGAATATTCCGTCTCTTGTAAACCCAGCCTCGTCACTAAATAAAATTTGAGTCGCAAATTAGGAGTTTCTGCCAGCTTTCGTAAAAACCCAATGACAAAAAACCCTACGTGCATCTAATCGAGAGAGCAAAACTTGCACGCGTTGAATGTGGTGGGATAGAGCTGCTGTTCCCCGCAGAATTCTCCAAACGAGAGGATGACTGACGTTCAGTTCTGCGGCAAGTCTTCGGGTGCTATATTTTTGGTTGTCTTCTACGCGTCTCAAAATATCTAATTTCTACTGCGGAGAAGAAACTTCGATTAGGTCTACCAGAACCACCATTAATTTTAAATGAACCAGTTTCGGACAGCTGGATATGAAGTCTTGAGAAAATCTTATCACTCGGTAACAACCGATTTGGAAATTCTTCGACATATATACGCCGTGCTTCAGTGGCATTACCATTCGCACGATTGTACATACAAATGCATATCGGCCTTTTCTGCTTTGTGTACCTTATGCATAATTTGAGAACAAAAAAAAAATTGACCGGCAAATGATACATTAATCTGATGACAGATGTCTGACAGAACTAATTTTCAAGTCACAATCATTTGTTTGACAAAGGGAACTATTCTCAAACCGAAAAGTTTTTTTTTTTATTTTAAAATATGCAATCGACTATATGTCAAAAACAGTTGAATTGCGGACCCATGTTGACTAAGACTTTTTTGTTTATTACCACCAGTACTATAATCGGGTAAAATATCTGACAACCTTTTTTTAACACACTGTATACACCATTACAATTTTGACAGTCTATTTTATAAACTATGTGTGATGTTTTAATTTTTCCCTTTTTTTGATTTTAATTTTGAATAGATTTGGTTTTGTAGTTTGTTTGTGTTTTGATAGGCAATTTTGTAATTATATGGTTTGAAAATTTGATTTATTTTTTCGGCATGAATGTTTAACATAAGGAATTTTATGAATTTGTAATTGTTTTACTATTATTATATTTTTTGTTTGATTTATTATAAAAAGAAAATTTCTTTGTTTGAATATTTTGTTTATGAGAATTTGGATAATTATTTTGTTCTAGAATATTTTTTGCTTTTTAATAGTATCTGATCGCAAAACTGGACTTGTTAATTTTATTGCTGTCAGCTAAACTAATAATAACACTAACTTTTTGAGACAAAGGTTGTGAAGAATAAAAAAAAATAAAAACCTGACAGCTTTAAAAAAAACATGAAATAACTCAAAATCATACCTTTGATTTCAACAACGTAACAATTTTAAACAAAGAACAAAATTTAAACACGTAATATACTTGAAATAATTCAAATTTATTAAACATAAAACGCAGTCAATGATAAACCGGTATACAATATTTCACAAAAATTATATAATTTAATTTATAACTAAATACAATATTTTTAAAGAACTATTTAATTACAAATTCAAAAACAATAATCAAAACATCCTATTTTAAAACGCAATCTTTAATAAAACATAATAATATTTCAAATCATAGTAAAACAAAAATTTGTCATTTATTAAACAAAAACATTTTATTTATAATTTACACTTTTTACATTTATTTATATACTTGAAGAAGCTTTTCAATAAAGCGAAACGTCGTTCGTACCCATTCATGTTTTTAATATTGACGACCTAAAAACCAAGAAAAAAGAAATTAAATATTATATACATGATCAAGATTTGAAGCTTTAAAACTAGAGATTATTGGTGACTAAATAATTAATCGTAATTCATGGTTAAAATAAAATTATAATTTTACTCTGAAAGGATGAAAGCTTGAAGTAAGTATAAATTCTTTTTTTTTCTCTTTAAGTTTACCACCTGGTTGATCATACAAGTGTTTCGCAGAAATGACTCTCATTCGCTCAAACTTCTTATAGGAATTTAATTTTCTAACTAACAGAGCAGTGTCAGATCTATCTGATTCTGTAACTTTGCAACACATTGCACATTTTAAGGCGTTTTTTTGCGATCCAAGTACATTAAATATTTGTATGTTTACTGAAAAAACAGCTTTCTGCATATTGTTTGCATTCAATTTCTTTGCTTTTTTGAGATTTGAGACGTCATTCTTACAAAGTGTTTACGGAATTCTGCAAATACATACAAACAAAGTATTTGAGGTTATGTAAAATTGTGAATATTTGTCGTTATGTTTATATAATAATTCTTTATTAACCATTTAACTATAAAGATATAAACTTGGTCAATGAAACAGTAAACAAATATGAGTAAAAATAAAAATTAGTGTGAGAATAACACATACACAAATACAAAACTCAGTAAAGCAGTCATAAGATACCTAGCATCACGTACTCCTAATCGAGATGCTCAGAGATGCTGTAAAAACAATTTCCTATAAAATAATTGAAGATACGAGTGGATGAAGGTGCTATGTCGCATTTCTTTTTTGCATGAATCAAGGTGTTTTATACCCATCTTTCACATAGTACCATCGAAAATTCCAGAAATTCAAGCACACTCCAGTCTTGTGAATGTATGAAGGGGTTATGTTACACTACTTTTGAGAAAAATTACATAAAAAAAACTTAATTTCTTGAAAAAGTTTGTTTGTAACATAACACCTTCATCCACTCGTGTCTTCAATTGTTAAAAACGCAGAGATTCCCAATGACCTGAAGCCTGATTTATTAAATACTTTAATGCAATTATAATACATATCTGCTAAAAAATCTATACCTATCCCTTAAATCCTGCACACATTGACATAGTAGCAGATCTTCCTTTCATAATCTGAATCTACAAGTTCGCTTAATAACTTGATAACTTGGAAGATGTTTTTTTAGATCGTCTAAATTATAAATTAAGCGAAGTTCTACGCAAATTATCAGATTACAGAAGTATTGAATTGGCAATACTGCATTAGATGTTCCCTAAACATGTTTGGTATTTACATGCAACGCAAAAAAAAAAACTCCTTTTGCAATGTGATATGTCACTTTCAATGCAATTGAAAAATGCTTCACAAATAATCATTTTTTAAACATAAAAATAGATAGTTTTGTTTAATATTCAGTTTTACTGCAAATAAGTTTACTGACACAAGTTACGGCGCGTAATACCAAAAAAAAACAGAGGATCAAGCTGTATTATTAATTTTACCTTTTTTCAAAGAAATGCAAAAACTTGTACACAAACTGTGGAATGCTGCAAATAGTTTTTTTTTTGTTAAACACTTATTGAAATTCTTTTATAAAAAAACCAAAGTTTACCAAAGCACATAAAAACCGGAATATTTTTTGTGAAAGTATCAAATATTACATCCTATCGAGAAGATACTGCAGGAGATGGAAAAATATCTACAATGTCATCAGAATGTATGTAAGAGATACCCTAGAGGATCGGCCCTAAAAGCTTGTTTATCATCCAAGTTGAAAATTCTTAGAAATATCACTTTAACTTCACAATCATCTTGTAGGCCCACTTCAGCAATAATAGCAGCATGCATGTAACTGTGTGTCACTTCTCTGGAAAGTAAGTCATTCCTCTGGCCACCTCTAGTCCAGAGGTATGACGATTTTTAATAAATTTTAATATAGGTACTTTAGCGGTATACATGTTTCATTTAAGAGCAATTACCTAGAAAAGTATTATTTATGTAAAAAGACCCAATTATTTTCAATATGTGCGAAGGTTTAGAAACAGAGACATCACTTTTAATAATTCCGTGTACAATTCTGTTTTAATAATGCACGATAATGTGGCAGAAACACCAATCATCCACAATACTTTATTCGTGATTCTATGAAATTGTTAACTATTGTAAATTTCATTCCAAAGTGACAATGCATAAGCAATACAAAAATGCCTGGAAATATACGGAATAACCTACCTAATCTTTCCCTATTATCCGGAATACAGACACGATTATTTTATGCTTATAATTATAACGCTTACAACTAACTTAACCTAAAATGCAATAATGGAAATTACTAAATACCCCTCCTTACCTTATTCTGTGCAAATTATCTATATCAATTTAATTATCCTTTTAATAAATACTCTATGAATTTGCTAATAAGCACACTCAGAATATAATTTATGATGCACACAAGCACGGAGACACAGAATTGTATCACAACTCTAGCGATCTGACAGGAGTATTCCCGATTCCCCGCCCACAATCTGACAGGCAAACATTTAAATGATGGACGTCAGTACGAAAAGAAATACTAAAAGCTGTTTGAAATGAATTACTTTGTAGTATTAAAGAGCAGGTATCTGTGATTTAAACTCATATTTAACCGTGTCAGTTAGTTTAATTTATATGAAATTCTGTTATGATAATAAAACGGAGAATTCTGACATATTATATTGGGCTGTTTTACACAAAATATGTGTATTTGAACACTGACCTGATCAACCGGCGTTTGGACCATCTCCTGTAGAAATATTCCTTCTTAAAAAAGAATATTACAATTCAGTAATATTTAAATTTAAAACATTTACAGATTGATATTTTTTGATTATGTTTATTTTAAGGTTAACATCTTTAAAAACGGCCTTCTTTCAGTAACAAATGAGAAATTCTTGTTATTAAGAACTTAAGTTGCTTATAGTAATTATGATTTGGAATGGTTTACACACAGATTTAATGTGAAGTTTTGAATTTTGGTGTTTTCATCTCTCAAATGTTGGGGGTCTAAATTAAATGCTTTATTTCAAGATAGAGGGCAGCAGGTGTATGCCTTTTTAGGAAAATTATAAACGATTGTCTAAAATAAACAAATAATACAATTTTTAAGTGAGTTCTAGATAAAAAAAAACCAATTATCAGAATAACTGTTTATGATAGTAAATAAAGCTATATTTACCTCTGAGAATTTTAAACATCATAATACATATTGTTATACGGGAGTATACACTTTAAAAGCATCTAACCTAACGATTTTTGGCTATTTATTACAGCAAATTTAATATTAAAGTTTATTTATTTCAATAGGGATTAGTTTTTAAACTACCTTTATGTGATTTAATAATTGCTTGCAGTTGCATCGACTAAATGTCTAATATCTTATGATATAATTTGATTTTATTCAATATTCAAGAAAATTACAATTATTATAAAGCTATAAGCTATAAGGGATAGAATGTAAGAGATTAAGATTAAAATCTCAATATTTACATATGTATTAACAAAGTAGGACAACACAGACTACAGCTTCAGCTATAATATCAACTACGATACAAACAGATATTATAACTGATGTAGCAGTTCGCATTGCCCTACATCGATAATTTCCAAATATTAAATTTTTAAAGTGTATCAAACGATAAAAATCACTAAATCGATTAAAATTATGTTATTCCATTTGAAATAACAGAATCGATACGAACGCTCGAAAGAAGGACACTTCGATGAATTATAACGAATCGTTTCAGCGGGACACTTGTATGTACAAAGTTAAATCGGAGAATTAAAATAAAAATTTTGATTTTCCACGCCCGTTTCCACGTAATTAATAAAATACGTAATACAAATTACATTTATTTCTACATAATCTAAGCAATTTCAAACGGATTAGCATGTGATTTAAAATTTAAAGTACATCATCTCCTCCCACGCTTATGCAACCTCTGAACAACACATTTGCATAGTTATATAACTTTGCGGGATTCGCGAAGTCTCTGACCGTCTTCCGTTTATAATTAAATGATATAAACTCACAACAACTATGAAGATCTTGCGAAATGGAAACGTATCTACATATTCAAAAGTAGGTATTACTTTGAAGTTTACAAACTTATCACGAGAGAGCAGCTCAATCAAATCTTTATTTACTTTACCTCTATCAGAATATAGACAAAATGGTAATGTAGGCAATCTGATTATGTGTTACTGTCAAAGGAATTCGATAATTTCAAATTTCCATTTATTAAAACTAAAAAATTTTGCTCTAAATTATTCATTATTATAGGTTCTATAATACGCATTTTTATTTCCCACATTTTGTGGTTATTCAATAATTTAAATTTTCTAATGATGGTAATTGCACATTTGAATAATTAGTTATATAATTTGCAAGTTTATATATAATGACTTTATGTTAGGAAAACTTCAAAATAAAAGTATTTTTACTTATTTCTGCAGTAGCAACAACACACAAAAATAATCAATAATTTTGGTGGTACTAAATAATACAAAAAAAAATGCACAAAATAATATTTTATTAATTCTTAATTTCTGTTTTACAACTAGCGTTTCTAATAAACTTATAAAAACACTGGAACGACTATCTTTATAACTTTTAAAAACATTTAGTGGTTTTAAGTTGGTCGCATTGGATATGTAAATACCGATGAATGTGAAAATTTGAGGTTATATTTATATAAGCATCTGAGATTTATAGACATTCATAAAACCACTATAAATATAATGTAGTAATTCGCTATACTAAACAAGAAACATCAAAAACTGCAATTACAAAAAATAGTACAAAAACACGTTTTATAAAACATCCTTTCAAACTAGTTTTTAACATACTTTTACGCTAGGCATAAAATATTGCTTCTATTATTTTGTATAAGATTTTATTTAAAAAAAAACAACAATAACACTTAAAAATATGATTTTTAAAATTTGTCCAAAAAAAAAAAAAGATTTTAGGTCATTATCTGTAATTAAAGTGTTTTGATAATCATTTAATGATATCAGATAACATAAATAGACCTATCAAAAGCGCAATTTACATTACATTCGAAATAACTTTTCTGAAAGCTAGGCAACTCCTATTACAGCTACGTGTCTAATTGGTTGCATAATCACTAGGATAAAATATGTTCATGATTTTAAATTTCTCAAACTTGACCTGAATAAAACGTTTTCGTACAAACGTAAAAAAAGGAAAATAATAAACCACACATAATTCAGGACTTCTTTTATTTTCTTTTCGACGTTATTCCTTTTTCTTTCACTTTTTGCGTTGGAAAAAACTATATAAAAGACATAAAAACACTTACCAGCATTGAGGGAAAGGAAAAAAAAAATAACATCAAAAAAACTTCCACAATAACGTAACATTTTTATTTATGATGATACCTGGAAGCCGCAAAAACTTTCAACTCGTACTTCTTCGAATCTGGCGAAATATTTATTAATTACTTGGAGTGATGTAGAACGATATACTTCTTTACTCTACGTTTGAAGTTACGTAGCTTCAAGGACGTATCGGGGAAATTCCATAAAGGAAGAGCTTTGTATTAGAGCTTATCCTGTGTGACTTTCATCGACTGAGATTCTGTGATAGATAATAAAATATAAAGCATTTCTCATTTCAAGCTTTTAATTACTTTTATTGTTGTGGACGACTTTAATTAAATCGTTAATTTAATCATTAAGTACTACGGGATGACCCAAATGGATGTTTATAATGGGGTAAATACACTTTGCAGGGAAATAATGAGTTAACCTGTCAAGTGGGAAAGTAAATTAAATTTGAAATTTATTTTATCATTTCAGTATATTAAAAATATATTATTCTTTTTTCATTCTTTGTTGCTTTAAACTTTCAAAAGATAGGGAATTAGAAATTGGATTTGTTAATTGTAAAATTAATTTAAAATTTAAATTCATCAATTAGATACAAAGTGTATTTTTACATTACCAATATACTTAAATACTTCTTTAGTGACATTTTATTTTCACTAAATCATCAATAAATGTCAAAGCTGAATGATATCCCTACAAGAACAATATTTTACGAGACGAGTATATAAATAAAATAAATACCAGACTATTGAAACCTAACAAGGAAACATTTGCCCTTATTAAAGCATACATATTGGCAAAGTTTTGGTATCGAAAACGACAGGATCTAATAAATAGGTAATAAAAATGATACCTACAACATAAGTCAACCTATACATTATTTTTGATAGAGACTTTTTTTAAATCGAAAGCAAAGACAAGTTATTAGGATAAAATGCCGTAGTTATTAACGCATACCTACAATTATAAATACAACGTGAACTGCACAATACTAGAACATAAACCGACTTTTAAATGCGATGAAGAATAATATGATATATATCAAATATTTCAAAAACATAAGAGCCCTTGGAAATATTTGATAATAGAAATCTATGGGAAAAAGTTTAAAAGGGTATGCCATGGTACTTACGTGCATACATTAAAATAATGAAACCCTATATTGATTGAGTCATTGAGATGCTACAATCTCCGGATCGATTCAAAATAGTAAATATAACTATATGTTAGGTATCGCATCAGGTTATACTAACATATTATTATTATAAAAGTATAATAAAACAAAAAACAGAGGATGTGCTAAAAATGTCAAATTAATTATCATATATAAATGATTAAAGTTATTTAAAGTAAAATATGTTGTTTATCTCTAATTCCGTTATCCGACTACTGCGCCATCTAATCGTCGATAACTGTAACTGCTGGGAATTGTATTATCGGTAAGTCAGATTTCTTTTTCTAATTGTTGACGTTTGTATTTACAAATTTCAATTAAATTTAGCTGTTGTATATATTCGTCTTACGACTATATAGTAAAATGTATCAAACCACTTAAAGATTTAAATACGAATGTGAATTCAACAGGTAAAGTAAAAGAATAATTATTACAAATTTGTTATTACTGGCTGCTAAACAGAAACTCTACAACTATGGCATTGTACCTGCATCAATACAACGGTAAGTAAATATTGAAAACCTTAATTAGTATATTCGCCTACCAAACAAAATACTAGGTATACAAAACTTTATTGCCACTATAAAATGCATTCAAACAATTATAGTTAAGAATATGTATGTACTTGTACGCTTTCCAATATTATTTTTATATTTAATATAATACAACGTACGTAAAAATATGTGGGAAATCGCATCTTTATGTCCATTCTCACCAACATTTTTATTACTAATTGTGAGCAAATTTTGAATTTCTATTGCTATTCTCGTACGGTTTAGGATTTGTAGAAAACTTGTATCGCTAATAAGATAAATTGACTATTTGATTACTACTTAGTTACAGCAAATTAATCTGATTTATAGCTTAACATCGAGTTTGTAGAAATGAGATAATCATACAATAAAGAGAGGCATTTTGCTCTTTGCTTTTGCGACGAAAATAAAACATACAATTGCTGCGGAACTTCAAACTTTAGAAGGTGCAATTTGGAAAACAGATTTATATTATGTAAATATAAACGCAAATTTCCACACATCACTGAAAACGCAAAATATAACCTCTTAGTAGGTGACAGCAATAACAAAATTGACAGGAAGACAAGTGACAAGTATGCAATTTCAACGACAGTAGATACCAACGTAGTATCTTTAATCGAATATTAAAAAAAGTGATTTTAGCTGGTTATTTTAATAGTATAGTATTAAGCGCATACATGGTCCGAAATTACAAGAAATGACATAACCTGTCTGTTCTGTTATAAACGTGAATGATTTAAGTGTGTTCCTGCTGTTTCCTTCTTTTTCATAACCTAGTGTTTTTTACATAATATGCAGTGCAAATTCCTCTCGGTTTTATACAGTGCAAATCCGGTAGATAAGTTTATTTGAAGTATTCATTAGCACAACTCTACACTTCTACCGGAATTATATTGTTATCACAACAATCAAATAGATATCTAAATGTAAAACTAAATTTTTCATCTCGCAAATAATACTGACACACATCAATAACATGTTATGTATTATATAATTTATATTTGTGTATATTTCGTAACCTGTTTATCCATTTCTCCACTCTGTCTGTAGTAATAATAATATCCGACAATATTTACGTTGGACAGTCATTAACAGAAAAAATGACTTACCCATAATTTTGCAAGCGAAATTTTCACTCACTAATAAATATTATAAACACGGGTAAAAATAAAAATCCGAATGACAATCGCATACATATGCTTATGTCAAAGTCAATGTTATTGCTTGTTTTAGTCGTTGGTGAGTGGACATGTTGGCCAACTACTTCTAGAAAAAAATACTGTAGCGTATATCGGTATGTAATGTATTGCATAAATTAGAAAATCATTTTTGTATTAGGTAATACTATTCAATATTCAGTAGAAAATTGAATAAACGTGTGATGTTTTGTACCTCGATTCATATAAAGAAAGGTGCCCAACCCATACTTTTAGAATTAATAATAAAAAAAAAACTCCATCGATTACCTACATTATTTGCAATCTGACAAGGCAAGATACTGAACTCGGAAATTCAAAAAAATTGTGAAACTTTGTATATGGAACATGTAGGTATGTTGCAAAGATTTTTTTCTGTGGCTGATATCTCTGATTTTGATAAAATTTTGTGGGGATATTTGATAATAATTTTAGATTGAAAAAAACACTGGCGCACCAGAAAAAATACAATTTTTTCTCACCCCTACTCTTGTATTTTATCAATATTTTTTTAATCTTTAAACTTAAATCTTTTTAAAAAAAAATAAAGATTAAGAAACTGTTCTTGAATTTTTTTCTAAGTGTTCATTTCAGGAAGTTTCGTCATATTTTTGGAAATAAATTTAATGTGGCATTGTATTTGAATTACAAATCGTTTGTTATATTAAAATATAAAAAAGTAAAGTGATACGTACAAATATTTATGCCAAAAGAAGTTCGTGCGTTGTTAGTCATCTTGTAAATGTAAATTATATTTTCGGGTCTTGGCAAATCAATGTGTTTATGATTGCCAATGTATGCAACTGATCGTAAATAAAACTTTAAAAATAAAACTATCACTGCTAAAGTATATATTATCATAAAGTGTGTTAGTTCCATTTGTTACAGTTACAGTTAGTCATCGAATACATATTGTAAAAGATAACTACGCCGATGTTAAAGCGTTTCATCCTGACGATGAAGCTAGCCGTCCTGCTTTTTGCGACCGAATATTAAAATGGCTCCAGGAAGATTCAGAGTTTGTACAAAAAAATTATTTGGACGGATGAGTTCAAATTTACCAGAGAGGGCATTGTTAATAAACGCAACTAACAGAACCGGACAGCGCAAAACCCTCGCTTCATGCGTGAAGCTGACCTTCAAAATACATTTAATTTTAATGAATTTTGTACTTACTAATGAATGGGAGAACACGTTTTCAGATTTATACCACCTTAAACAGCGATATACAAATGCCGTAATACTTCGGCAATGCATTGCAGACATTCAGTTGCCTCTGTATGATTGGATATATTGCTGATACGAAATAGATGAGACACCAATTCAGTTTTCTTATGAGGTAAATCGTTTACTGAGCACAATGTTAAGCACTAGTAATTTTTACTTACAAAATTATTTATTAAGGGAGAGAGGAGAAGGAACGAGTTACGGTTTCTACGTATTTGCAATGGTTAGTTTAAACAGAAATTTTGAACATCTTACCAACCGATGTGGGTAATTAAATCTTCACGTAATCCAAATTAATCGAAGCACATAAACTTTAGACAACACACACGGATTCGCTAGTCAGCAATTGTAACATACAATAGACAAAGTAGTAGATAAAATTTGAAATAAACACCGTATTATCTCAATTACGCGAGACAAAAATAGACTATTATTTCCTGTGAAGTAGACGCTGGTTCAGCAAATGCCACAGTACTTATCATCAACGTATTAATAAAATGAATTTAAATACTTTGTATTATACCGGATGCAATTTCGAATTCTTACAGATTTTTATTTATGGGGACAAAAAAATTGCTGGTGTATTCGGTCAAAGTACAGATCAAAGTAGAGTTAGAACGATGAGTAATCAAAGCGTTTGATGGCATAGATCCTGAACAAATAAAACGGGCTGCAACAATATGAGTATACATCAGGATTCTAAGGTTTTTGCAAGCTAATGAAGGTCATATACAACACTTATAATTTTATTATACTTAGCTATACTATATTTTGTTTTTTTTTTTATATGCTATTAAAATTCTAATTGTTTTTCACCGCTCACTATTTTTAATTAAATACCAACACAAAACTAGATTTAGAATAAGTGATTTTCTGAAAATCACTTATTCTAAAAGAAACGATAGAGATAGGTATAAGCGCTTATATAGCTTTTCGATAGAGAATTCAATTCTAGATCATATGATGCAAATATATACAGGTGTTCCATTTGAAAAAAAAAAACTTTTAGTACTAAGAAGTTACCCCAAATCAACCTTAGATTATGGAACAGCCTGTATAATTATATTTACTTTTCATTCCTTGGTTAAATAATAGAGAACTCACACCCTCCACAGTCAACATAAAAACTGTCTACTTTTTACTATATAGCTGTTATATACATTTAATGCATCATATTTTTTGAGTTTTTTTCACAAAAACCAAAATAACTCTGAAACGGTAATCGATAGGTAAGTAGATGTTTTATAAAGTTGGTTTGAAAATGTCTAGTAGAACCTAAAACACTACAAATAAAAATATAAGTTTCTATTTATAATATAATTTTTTTCTAAATAGACCCAAAGTTTCAAAATCGAGATATCATTACAAAGTCAAGAACTTTTAATGGACGGGTGCCTTGAATCACCCTATATATAGCAAAAATAAGAGAGGACCCAATACAGAGCCTTCCAAGACACCGTATTTATTCTTCAAACGAACGTGCAGGTAGGATGAGATCCACCAAAGCATTAATTCCCCTAATACCAAAAGATGGCTGTTTCTCCAAGAAAACGTGATGATTGACGCAGTCGAAGGCCCTGCTGAGATCACCTATGAACGCAACAGGGTACTCACCCACGTCAAGGCATTTCACAATGTTTTGAAAAGAAGCATTAATTACTGTAAAAGTTGATTTTCCTCGTACATGTTAATTCTGACTAATGAGATTGTAGTTATCTAAAAAAATTAATAATCTTACTTTGGCTTTGCTGCAAGCTTTCGATTAAGGCGGCGTGGTTTGTATATACAATAGTGAAACTAAAGCCAATATGATTATATACAGGTGTACACTATAGTCCCGAACATTTAACTTTAACCTAAGGTGACTTAATTTTTTTAAATAGCACCCTATATCTTTGCTTATATTAAATCAATCCTCTACACAAAACCCTTTTAATTTATACTACGATACCTCATGCAAAATTTTGTAAATAATTAATGATTTTAAATAAATCTAACGAATTTTCAGGCTTTTTTTTGTCGGCTTCGTATTTATTAGTAAATATGAATTGTAGTATCAGATAATAAAATATAAAATTAAAGACATATATTTTGAAGAAAGGATGGAATTTAATGGTCATTAGCAGAAATAATAACACCTATTTTTAATATAATAAGACAGCCCACGACAATTGAACGGGTTAGAATTTAGAAGGGTACAAGTTAATTTTTTATAATCAGTGCTTGTTTTTTTACAAAAATAAAAATCTTACGCTAAAAACAACTTTAAAAGTAGAATTCTCTTATTTTTTAATTGTAGTATAAAAATGGTTCTAAAGCAGTGTTTAGTGTAAGATTTTTATTTTTGTAAAAAAAAACAAGCTTCAACAGCTTCATTTAGTTATATCGCGTTTATAAATTAACTGACGTGAAAATTAATGGAAAAAAGATAGATAGGTCACCATTTAAAAAATCAAGTTACTTTGGCTTAAAGTTAAGCAAATATTCAGGACTATTGTGGACACCTACATATAACTATATCGATTTTAACTTCACAGTTGTATCGAGCTAAGTATGTATGGTATTTAAAATATGAATATCTAAAACAAATGCATATATAAACTACGCCGCCTTTTTTTTACAAAAGCGTCAATAACACCGTTGTTATTTTTCTTCGTAGAATTTAAAATTGCAATAATATATAGGAAGTTCCATTTAAAATAACGGAGTAAGTATGCATTTTGCCGATGATATTGTCATATACGCAAGAGGCAAACTTGAGAATACCCTCTGTGACATAGTTCAAAGAGGTTTGAACTTCACGAGAAGATGGTGTCAATCGATGGGACTCAATGTCAACCCCACTAAGACAACCCTAGTAGCATTACCAGGAAAAGAAAATCCAATCTTAAACATAAAACGGATGCGGCAAAATAGTAGAATGGAGAGCAGAAGTTAAATATCTAGGCCTTACCTAGACAATAAAATTCTATGGAACAAACATGAATTTGAAGAAACAGCCAAAGCCAAAGAGCTCTGATGGTGTGCAGAACATTTGCAGGGAAAAAATTCGGGATGCAACCCAAAAATACTGCTTTGATGTATACAGCGATAGTGAGACCGATCATCACCTATGCATCAGTAGCATGGAGCCAAAAAACTAATCTGGCCACCGCGAGAAATAACCTCTCGAAAGTGCAAAGATTAGCATGTGTATGCATAACGGGGCTATGAGAACCTGCCCAACAGCAGTATTGAAGTAGTATTGGAATATGCCCCCTCCACATAATAGTAGACGGTTTGGCCGAAAAGAACCGCACTAGACGACATGGTCAAGGCAAAGAATGATTAGGCATAGGCCTCAACTTCTGACGGTGATCAAAACCTGGATATGCCCCGGGCATGATATGTTAAAAAAATTTAGCTTTGTGAAAGAATTCACCATAAAGACTAAGTAACAGGAGGAGTGGATCATAACACCATCTTGAACTTGAATACAAATGCCATTCAAATGGTACACTGATGGCTCCCAAAACGGCACAAGAACTGGAATAGGAATATATGGCCTAGAAACTACAATATTTCGAAAGCTTGGAAAATACCCAAGTATATTTCAGGCGGAAATACACGCTATTGGAAGATGTGTTCAGTTCAATAATGGAAAGAACTATCGGAAGCAGGAGATTATCATCGTGTCTGATAGTCAAGCAGCCATCAAGGGCTAACTCATATGAAAATCAGCTCCAAGATGGTCGGGAATGCCTAGGAAACTAAATGAGCTAGGCAAAAGAAATAAAGTAACCCTCCTGTGGTTCCGGTCACACAGAAGTGGAAAGAAACGAAATAACGGATAACCTCGCAAAAAAAGGGCTGGAATTGCCTTTCGTAGGGCCCTGAACCCTTTTGCGGGTTAAGTAGCAGTACAATACTGAAGAAACTAAAAATGGAAATGGAGCAGAGAAAATCCACTTACTGGGAAAATCTCCAGGGAATGAGGCAAAGTAAAAATTCTTCTGGAAACTTATAACCAAAAGGAGTTTAACAGAATGCATCAACCTGAGTAAGAACAATGTTCGCATATTAAAAAGAATACTTTCAGGCCATTGTAACTGAAAGACACCCTGAGTAAGCTTGATTGGAAAAAGATCCTGAATGCAGATTTTTGTGGGGAACAGGATGAAACATCCATCCACCCTCCTCTCAAACTGCGTAGCACTGTGCAACCCGAGGGCATTGACTTGGGTGCATGTGAAATCTAAGAGGGAAACTTACCTAGACTGGGGCCCCTCGACATCCTACACTTTCTAAAAGCTTTACAGCGTGCCTTCCAATCTAGATACCCCCCAAAAGGAGACACATAGATCTTTTAGGTCGCAGGTAACACCACCCTTCTATTACATAACATACAAAGTATGCATTTTCATGACGTCTGGAACAGACCCGGTATAGTCAAACTTTTTTTAATTCGCCCAAGCATTGAATTCTGTAAAATTTTTGTATAAGAGACTTTTTCCTTGAAATTAAAAAGAGTCTCAGTCTTCAATAAGACACTATATACAGTCGCGAGCAAATGTTATAGGCACCCTAAATTTTGGGCGATTATCACAGTAAGAAATGAAAAATAAAATTTGTAGTAATACATTATAAATGTTTAGTATTTAAGAGATCTTATTAATTGTTGCATATTAGAGTGTTTTTACTACAGCTATAATACTTTTTAGATGGAGGAGGAATGGACTTCTCGAAACTGAAAAATATATAAAAAAAAATAATATATTTACAAAAGGTATCTATAGAAGACTATTGTAACATAAAGACGATTATATAAACGTTGAAATAACTGTCACAAAAAAAATGCAAGAAACATGAAACCCATTAGTTTTGTCAGAGGTGCCTATAACATTTGCTCGCGACTGTATTTTAAGGGTCGCCTCGTTTATAAATAGGAGTTATGTAATATTGCAAAATGATATAGAATTGCATTTAAAGATATATTCAAAAATCATTTTAACCGCATAAAACAATTCAAATCATCAGACCAAATGGAAATTTGCATTTATAAATCATCCAAGTTAGTAAAAATATTTAATAGTTCTATAAAGGACTGATAACACCGAGAAATTACCTTAATTGGATTAGGATCTTAATGAACGATTTAAATAAAATTTGCCTAATTAAGTTTCATTTTCCATACGCAGTTATTGAAATGGAGAGTTCTCAAAACCACAACGTAATTGAGAAACCTTAATTCCATGCTGATGCGAGCATATACACTCTCATGTTATTGACCTTACATATCTTTTTCGTTCATTTTTCTTTCGTAATTACTTTTAAAAAAATATATACGCAAGATATATACATATTTACCTCGCAGCGGTATAAATAAACCGGATGTTTCCATTCCGATTCGGAAGTGCTGTGCGTGTACTCATGTAACATATAAAAGTTACGTTCTGGGACATGCCCAAAGGTTTTTAGTGAAAGTAAAAAATTACATTGATACACTAATTGATTGCAGATCAATTACAACCTTGCAACCGCCGCCATAATATACCTAAACGTTTATGCAATAAACGTATCGGCCGGTGAAAGTTTTCTTCGTGCATCTTCTCCATTAACACGAATATATATATATATAAGTCGACATTGTGACCGGAATATGTGGGTGCGTATGTGGGAAATAGCGTATTTTTATTACGTAATATTTTATTATAAAACAAGGTAACAAACAATAAAAATAATATAACACTAGATAAAATAATAATTGGTTGGAGTAAGAGATGATCGTAGTATGGAGATATAATATTTATATACAAAGTTTTTGTACTATAGAAGTATGTAAAGATTCTATATACAGAAATATTTACAAAAAAAAAAAAAAGATTAGCGTAGATTATAATTTAATCCCAGCCTTTATGTACGTGCACCTTGACCCAGACTTTCTCCCAGATGGGTTTCCAGATCTTCTTCCACGCTGGGACTTGGATCTCCTTCCAAATCGGCACCCAGATCTGCTTCCAGACGTCTTTCCAAATCTCCTTCTTCTCAGTCACCCAGACTTGCTTCTTCTCCGTCCTCCAGATTTGCACTTTATCTTGCTTCCAGATCAGCACCTTCTTGGGGATCCAGATCTGCTTCTTCTCCGTCCTCCAGATCTGCTCCTTCTTCGTCACCCATATCTGCTTCTTCTCCGTGCGCCAAATCTGCTTCTTCTCCGTCCTCCAAATTTGCTTCTTCTCCGTCCGCCAGATCTGCTTCTTCTCGGTCCTCCATATTTGCACCTTATCCTCCTTCCATTCCAGCTTCTTCTCCGGTACCCATATCTGTTTCTTCTCCGTCCTCCAGACTTTCTTCCAGAGCGGTTTCCAGATCAACTTCTTCTTCCAAACGTCGTGCGCCGTGTATTCGTTCCCGTGGTGATCTTTCCCTAGGAAATGCTCGCCGGGGATGCCCATTTTGACCCAATCAGGTACCCAGATCTTCTTCCATTCGGGTACTTGTATCTCCTTCCAAATCGGTACCTGTATCTCCTTCCACACCGGTTTCCAAATCTTCTTCCAATCTGGTACTTGTATCTCCTTCCAATCAGGCACTTGAATCTCCTTCCAATCTGGTACTTGGATCTCCTTCCAATCGGGTACTTGTATCTCCTTCCAAGCGGGTACTTGCACTTCCTTCCAATCGGGGACTTGGATTTCCTTCCACGCCGGTACTTGAGTCTCCTTCCAGACTGGTATGTTGACGATCTTCCAGTCGGGGACTTGTATCTCCTTCCAGATGGGTACTTGGACCTCTTTCCAAGCCGGCACCTGCTGCTTCTTCCATTCCGGCTTCCAAATCAGCTTCTTTTCCGTCTTCCACACTTTAACCCATTGCGCTTTCCACGTGAGCTTCTTGCTCCAGTAGCCTTCTGGTTCGTGGTGGAAGGATCTCTTCGTCCGGACGACGGAGACACTCAGGGGGTTTCCGAAACTTGGTGTGAAGGTAACGCACCAGAGGATGACCTGTGTAAAAGATAAAAGATTATAGAGGGAGTCACCGATTCACTTATTTACACTTTACTGACCAAGAGTGCAAGGCACTTCATCTTTTCCTGCGTCCCCTTCTGTTGGGGGGTTGCTTTCTTTCGCTGCAGCGACTGTCTACTGGCAGCCGGACCACGCGATGGGAGATTTTATAGCCTTCCATGTTTTACATTACTTTCCCCCACAGCTCAAGCGGTGGGACATCATCATCCTTACCGCTGAAGACTACGCGAAGACCGAGGTGGGATGGAGACATGCATCTACTTCCTTCCGAATATTCCGCGCGCGACAACATTTACATTGCGCCACCGGCAATCGCTGTAAAGTTGTTCGCTAAGAGCTCGCCGTGAAAATTAATAGACTAGAACGACGGGATATTCAAGTATACACACAGAAAAACGGTTTCTTAATTGAAATAAAAACATTTTCTTGACTATATTCACTTAACACAAGTAAATGTTTACTTCATTCAAGAAAATACTATAGGTTTAAGTAATTACACCTACATATTTATTTAAATATTCAAGAATTTACTATTCTTCGTTGAAGTAACTACTTCTTTGCGTATATATGAACGTGCCGTTTATTTGACTGAAGTGAGAATCACTTGCATCAAGTAATCGTTTTTCTGTGTGTAGAGACGCGGAGCAAACTCTTTATTACGAGATCATATTATGGATATTAGGTTGGGTTTTATTGATAATAATGATAATAATAATATTTTTCTAATCTGATACCGTAGTAACACTATTACCGCATAGAAAACGAGGCATTTATAACTTATGCGTTTATAGATTATCTAGTACAATGTAGTTTTTCGAGGGTGGGTACTTGTAATTTGTAATTCTAATATCAAACAAACAAAATGGAGCCTATATTTTTAATGTACGATAAGTAGAATAAATAGTTATTATTAGAGACCGGATTATATGCAAAGAAAAACTGGAATATATGCGCATACCATGTGATTCAAAATGATTGTCGTAAGAAAAAAAAACTGTTTTCCGGAAAAATTTATCTATACTTATTACCAATTTAATGAGCGAAGTTAGCTACATACAAATTTCATACATTAAATGAATTTTCTTGACATTTAGCGACATTGGCGTGCGTGTTGTGTAGTATCTTTCGATTATTTATCTTATAATTTCTTTCAAATCGTTTATATTTACATCTAATATCACCAGCAATAGTATTTCTGAATACTGTAAGAAAATAAGGGAATTTATCTATGGTAATTTAGCCTCAACAAACAGTAAAAAATCAATATTAACATTAAGTGAAAGAGTTTATTACATTTTATAATTTTATCGGCTTATCATACACTTCAGCGCAATTAGCTGTCAAAAGAAAGTTACATTTTCATCCCTATAAAGTTTCTACGGTACAGAAATTATTACCATTAGATCACGATAGGCGATTGGAATATTGTCATTGGTTTAATAACAATTCAAGGGACGATGACTTGCTAAACAAATCATTTTTCTCGGATGAAGCCTGGTTTTATCTAACAGACTATATCAATTTACAAAACTATTATATCTGGTCTGCAGAAAATCCACACGAATTTCGAGAAACGCAATTGCATCCCGCAAAAAGTTGGAGTTTGGTTAGCTATGTCCAGGCAACGAATAATAGGGTCAATTTTGTTCGAGGAAACTGTAACAGCCCAACGTTACCAACAGATGTTGAAATTGTTTATTGCAGAGTTACAAGAAAATGAGCTTGAAGCAGGTTATTTTCAGCACGATAATGCTCCAGCACATACTGCTCGACAAACCTGCCAATATCTTCAACAGGTTCGTTAGAGCACAAAGATGGCCACCAAGATCGCCTGATCTAACCCCATTAGATTACTTCATGTTCGGCTATCTAAAAAATAGGATCTATAGAAACCGCATGTATACCATAGAAGAACTGAGAGATGCAGTTTTGTCACTTAATAATTATACTAATTGTATGTTATAATTTAAAATAATAAATAAATTTAGTTAAACACAGTTAGTACTGAATTGTAAAATCATAATTTAGTAAAGTTAAATAATTATATTTCATTTTTACAAGCAGAGAACACCAATCCATAGTCGTTTATATAATGCGAGTTCAAATATAGGTTACGTTTTCCTTATTTATGACAGATCCGTTTACTTTCTTATGTTCCAACACTGACTTAGTTCAAACCTTCATTACAAACACGCGGCATATACCTACACCCTGTTACTATCTATAGGAGCGGAATTGACAATCATTTTGAATCTCTGTGTATATGCATCGATTTTTGAGAAAATATGCATAATGCATATATGCAAAAAATTGCGACAATATGCAAAATTTTTACATAAAATAAATAAGAGCAGAAATTTAAACATTAACTTTATTGCACAAAATTTTTTCACAACATATTTCTAAAACAATTTATAATTAAATGTTTTTCAAAATTGTGTAAAAGAAAGTTTTGCCTTCTATCAGAATACATATGTTTCGAAATAGAAAAGCTTCTTTCAACATCCACAGATGTAATTGGTGCATTTTTTAACTTTGCAATACATTCTAAACTAAAATTAAAGTCGAAATCGTTTACTGTTTCACCTTCCAAAATTTTCTTAACTTTCTTCAATTTCAAATGCCATGCATTTTTATTTATCACTTTTTTAAATTTATCGTATATAGAATTACCTATTGTACCCTTAACCTTCTTACATAGCATATCAAATTCGTCTACTATTTCGACTGATTCCGAGAGCGACATCTCTTGCGTTTCTAGTTTTCGAATGGAATTGAAACAAAGCTATAATTGACTTAATATACAAAAGTTTGTAGCAATTCTGTTGATGTACATCTTTTTACAATTTTCTAGAGCAATGCAATCAGCAGTGATTTCAAGAATTACATTTTTTATTCCTTCAAAATTATCGGCGAAAAAAATGCAGCCTCTATATGTACCCCATCTCGTAATAATCGATTCAGGAGGCAACTTAACACCGGAAGTCGCTTCTTATAAATTGGATTCGTAAAGGTGCTTTTAAAAATACTTTTTTAACATTGATAATTAAATTATTAATCAAAGGAAATTGATTCCTAATGTCTTCGACTACACGATTGAACCCATGAGCTAAACAAGTGGTATGAATAATGTTACTATAAAAAAATATTAAATTTTGCGCGGCTTTTATCATGTATGGTGCAGCGTCGGACAACATTAATAAATTTTTTCACAAGGTATACTTCCAGGTAAAAAGAAATTTGATAAACCTTCTTGAACGAATTGGGCAATTGCCACATTATTTGTTTTTTGAAGTTCTTTACAATAAATTAAATATGATTTACCTACAATATCTTCATGAAGAATTCCTATTAACAAATGGCAATATAACGGCCACACTTATCCGTACTTTCATCTACCATGATATAATAAAATTATTCCCTACCAATTGTTGAATTTCTGCTATTGTTTGCTGGTAACAAGATGTGACATAATTTTTTCGTAAGGTACTTTCGTCAGGTATATTATGTTTGCAATATTTTTTGCAGAAATGATTTCAAATTAACATTGTTTAATCTTGCTAATGGTATCTTAGCGAAATTAATGCGTTACAACAATATCTCGCTGAGTTTCGTGAAGTTGATGCTACACATTGACTGTATAGATTGCTACACACATGCGGATCGCTTTAGTTTTTCACATTTTCCAATATGCGATGGAGTTTTAGCGTGTTGATCAATCAAGTATTTTCTCTCAAAGACAACACTACAACAACAATTGTCATTTTATATCAAAAGTTAAAGAATTTAAAAACAATTGTAAAGCTTTTAGTAAAATTAAACTTACCAGTTTACTGCAGACTCGACAAAATATTTTGTCGCCATCCTTTACCAGTTCAGGATATGACTTAATCCATAAAGAAATTTTGTTCGCTATACTCATTGTATGTACACACAGTATTTAAAAACCTAACACAATTACATGCTGTTTCGCTCAAAGATATTCAATGAATGAACAATTTATTTGGGAATTAATAATATAAAACGTATTTACCACATCCCTTCTGCTAGGCGAAATTAAACACGTGCGTTCTTGGAAAAAAAAGTATTAGAGAAAACCAATGTAAAGATTTTATCGTTCTGAGAATTGTCGGTTGTCGATTCACAGTAGGAATTAGTAGGAATTTTTACTAATAGAAAGGATAAGAAAAAGCTTAAATATGCAATATATGCAACTTTTGTAAAAATATGCATAGAAATGCCTAAATATGCAATATGTGCAATCACCAATTAGAGCTAATTAACTTCAATTAATGTAATACGTCTACATATAGACTATAATTAAAGATATGCAAAAAGATAAAATATATGCACTTTGCATATAATCCGATCTCTAGTTATTACTAATGAAGTAGAGAGAACGTTCCTGAACATGTCAAGCAAATGAAAAACAATATAGATAACGTTGGGCTGTAGTTACAGATAATAAAGATCCGTGATATACAATCAAGCATGCATCTCTGAGCACAGTGTGCTTGTATAAAAAGATATTGTTGGTATAATAAGTATGGTAATAATTGCAAAAATTACGCAATCCGTGTCTGGTGTTCTTGGAAGTTAGATTGCGGTATTTCGCGGTCGGGCAAGTTCTACCGCTTCTCATTAATTGTGAAGAACCAGGGTGGAAGTAACAAGCGCTCTGCTGGAGGGTGCAGATACGAAGTTGAACGCCCCTTAGACAAATTGCTTCGAAATAAATTGAAACGCGTACAAAAACATTTACTTATCCTTGTAGCCGGGTTAAACATGAACTAGTATGGTTTGTTGTTATAGCTTTAGTAGGTACACAGACAGCATAGATGAGTTGGTAATCCAACTTTGTGGACTAAATTCCTATTTATTTTTAAAATATCCTAAAATTTTATCATGAATATTCCAGGTTACACGAAAAAAACCTTCGAAAAACTACTCCTAGTTAGAAATATTACTTCTAAAAGTAAAATACCTGTACGGTTTTAGGAGCACAAATTGCCCCAACATCGTACAGGAATTTTCCCAAAATTTTTAAGT